>PVJA010023300.1:0-26010 GCA_004027025.1 Myocastor coypus | reverse complement strand
GTTATAGAGCTAGGTGTGGTGGTGCTGAGACCTGCAATCTCTGTGCTCTGGGATTGAGGCAGGAGGATCAAAGAAAATTCAAGACTGTCCTGGGATACAAAGTGAGCTGAAGGCCAGGTTGGACTGCATAGTCAGACGTCAGACCCTGTCTCATTAAAAAAAAAAAAAAACAGGCTATAGAAGCAGAAAATACAGAAACATGCTATTTTTTCACTACTGGGAATTGAACTCAAGACTTCAGACTTCACAGTTAGGCCCTGTTCCACTGAAAGATAACACTGCTACAGGTTTGCCTTGAACTAATTTTATAGCCAAGATTTACCTTGAGCTGTCAGCATTCCCCTGCCTCAGTATCTTGAATTCTGGGATTCAAGTCACATGCCACCATGACTAGCTTTCTTGTCAGATTTTATGATAATTTCATGGTGATTCATTAAATATTTTATGAGACATTTTCTTTCACAGTTCTATTTTTGTGTATTCTAGGAAGATAGATCATGTTTACACTGCAAAACAACTATTTGAGCAGTCATTTTTTCTATGTATTTAATCCTAAATGTTTTCTCATAGATTGTTTAGCTATGCTTCATGTATTTCAAAGTATGTTTCAGTTTCACTCCATTTATTCTTTTTCTTTCTTTTTTTTTTTTGTCTTTTTGAGACAGGGTCTCGTTATGCAGTTCAGGCTGGCCTTGAGCTCACTTTTGTAGCCCAGGCTGGTCTTGAACTTATACGTATCCTCCTGCCTCAGCCTCCCAAGTGCTGCGATTACAGGTGTGTGCCACCATGCCCGGCTTACTTCATTTATTCTTTAGTAATATGTGTAATTTTATTTTATTTATTTATTTTTTGGGGGGACCAGGGTTCGAACTCACGACCTTGCACTTGCCCAGTAGGCACTTGTGCCTCGGAGCTATCTCCCCAACCCCTGTAATTTTATTTTTAACTGATGAGTTACTTAGAATTTTCAAAATACTTAGAGATATTTTCCACCTCACCTTTAATTATACAAGTTACTTCCATTTCAATTAGTTCAGAGTGCATATATCCTATGATATGCATTATGGTATGCTTGAAGAAATTACTATTGTATTATGTTTGAAAATATGATTTCCTTGTGAATATAAATGTATAATTATAAAGATTATACATTGCTTTGTTTTAATATACACTGCTGAGCAAGTTTCCATTAGATCATGTAGGTTGAAAATCATTTCATTAAATTATCAATTTTTATTGTGTTATTCCCAGATTTTCTTTATTTTATATATTTTCGTGACTTTTTTATTCATTTCTAAATTAATTATTATACTTTGATAACTTATGCAAAATAATTTCAGTTTTTCATTTCTGTTTTTATTTCTTTATTGAAGAATATATATCATTTATTGGTTAGTAACTGTATATGGCCTGGGTCATAGCTCAGTGGTAGAGCACCTCCCTACAATATATGGTGCCTAGGTTTCTACTGCACAATGTGCACAAATTGCCTTCAATGTGTACTTGAAAAGATATTTATTCTTATTTTGTTAGGTGTAGATAAAAAGATACAGCGATAGAAAAAGAAAAATGCATCGAAAATATATACAATACACATTTATCCATCTGTCACCTAACATCTGATCTTTCTGTCTTATGTGATGAATTTCTGCAGAAATACAAGTCTGATAAGATATTAATGCATGAATGATACTTACTTAAACAGAAGTAAAAGAGATAGCTGATATGAAAATTATATGTAGTTATGGTGGCCAAGAATTTCTACAATACTCTACATGCAGACTAGAAGACAGGGAACATATGCAGTGTGTATGCAGTTCTATCAACCAAGGCCAAAGGCCTGAAAGCCAGATGCGTCAGTGTACAAGAGGCAGAGAAAACAGATAATAGCTGTGCTAGCTAGCTTCAGCGGGGGGAGAGAAATTGTAGCTAGAGAGGGAAGGAGGGAAGGAGGGAGGGGGAGAGGGAGAAGGAGGGGGAGAGGGAGAAAGAGACAGAAACAAAGAGACAGAGACACAGAGAAAGACAGAGAGACAGAAAGACAGAAAGGAAAGAGAGAGAGGGAGAGGGAGAAAGTGATAGAGAGAGAGGGAGAGTTTAAGGAATTCCATAATACCATTCACACTGGCAAGGGTAGATCTACTTCACCCAGTCTGTTGATCCAAACATTAATTTCTTCTGTAAACAGTGTCATAAATGTATCCAGAAATAATTTACAAGCTATCTGTGTATATTTTAAATTAGTTTAGTTGATGCTTAATTTTAATGATAATATAATATATCTATATGTGAAATTGATCAGGATAAGAAGTTACTGCATTAATTTATGGAAACATCAATAATCACCAGGAATGTGTGAAACCAAGCTAAAATGAGCCCTCAGTTTCCATAGCTACTTCAGCTATCACCACAGTCAATCAATCAATCAATCAATCAATGACATATGCTGGTTAGGGTTTAAAAAAATCACTCTAAACTCTAACTATAGCTGGTAAGAATATGAAATATTGCAGAGGTAATGTAAAATAGCCTGAAATTGTTCTAAATATTACTGGTAGCATTAACTTGTGACCCAGGAATATTGCTTCTGATGACATATTCAACAGAACTGAATCATGAACTCATATAAATATCATTGACTCATTATTCATCACAGCCAATAAATAGAATTAACTGACGGATGAATGATAATGCATATATGCAAGACAGTTAGGCTTGAAAAGAAGACATTTCGCCTACACAAAATAAAATAAAGTAGATAAACCTGCACAACATTAATATTCAAATCCCTGAAGAACATATATTACCTGACTCAAATGATGTGACTTATCCACTATAGTCAAATGCATAGAAGGAAAGCAAAGAGTAGCAGTGAAGAGACAGGAAAATGGGCAGTTTGTTGTTCATAAAGGTTAAAATTTCAGTTCTGAAAAGTACAGCAAATTTTAGAGTACTGCTGTAGAATAGAACATCTACAGTTAGCAATACTGTATTGTATGTCACAATCTATTAAGAAGGAAGTCAAAATCTAAAAGTTCTTAACAGAAAGAATAATAGAAAATTTTTAGAGTCAATAAGATGCATATTATGTTGATTTGGTTGCAGTTTCACTAACACATACGTATCTACTAATTGATTTATAAAAATGATATATGTATACATTTTATTTATAACGGTACACCTCAAAGTATATCAGAGAGGGTACATTAGTACATTAGTACTGTACTTTCTACTTCGGATTTATAAAAATTATTTAAGTGTTTAGCACTCATTTTAGGCAGATGTTTTAAACTGATAAATTACTAAGATATGATTGAAAACTTCTTAGAGTAGTAACTCAATAATAGAAATGCAAGAAATACCAACTAAAGCTTTTTTTAATAAAATTAATTTATAACTTTGACTAATATTATTTAAAATATGCTGATTTATTTCTTATTATCCTATAATACATCTTCATTTGTAAGTTATTTCTTAGAATAAATATGGAACAAAGCATTTACATATCATTCTTGGAAAAAATACTAAATTTGCTTTAATATGTGTCAATATCAGAGTTTACTGTAAGCATAGGTTCAAAAATACTTTACATTTTAATTCTTTGAATCGATTATGTAAATCACAAAATTATTCTTTGTTATGTTTAATGATAAAAGCTTAATCAGTATTTTAAGTCGTAACTTCTATAGAAGTCATCACTAACTCCCATGGTTTCAGCTAGCAAAACTAACATACAATGGAATTAATATGTGTTGCACTTGTGGTTATTATCTAAGCAAATCTCAAAAGAGATCAGTGCATATCTATAAGTTTAATATGATTTTGCATATTCCAAAATATTATAATTTTTATTATAATATAAATAACTAATCTCATAAATCTAAGAGGAAAAATTATTAATCAAAATGCCAAAATCTGCATGTTGATATTTAAATCATTTTAAGTATTGATAAATGTCAAAATGTGAGATATTCTTAGAGAGTAAAAGGTTGAATTTATTATAAGTAAAACGCATTATTAATGGCTTCATTATACAGTCATCAAAATTCTCAAATATATAATTATAAGCAAGGAATACTCTCTGAAAATAGTTTGGGAGTAATATATTTCTGGAATAATCATTGAATAGCACTGAAAATTCCAAGTCTGTCAGCTTTAGGGAATGCTGGAAACTTTGGCTCCCGCATTTTCTCTATTTACAGAATGATAATGGAAGTGAACTGTGAATAAGTGCAAAATTAAGTAATTCAGCAATATCATTTCTAAAAGAAACAATATTTCTGGTGGTTATTAATATTATTTTTAATGTATAATGCAAAGGTATCCCATGTCACAGTTGATTTACACAAACTGTATCAACTGTGGCCACAAGTGACAAGCACAGTAGCTTTGTGACCTATAAGACCCAGTAGAAAACAATGTATTCATTTTATTATTATGACTTCACTACTTTCAACTGTGGACCAAATTCCTACGAAAGAGTGGGTGCTAGGTTGTTTGGAGGTTGCAATAATTTAACTCTAGTATGAATTAGGTTTAACAGAGAGAAATTAATACTTTCAAATAATTTTACTATGTTAAAGGGAAGATTAAATTAAAATTTTAATGTTTTTGTTATTTTTGGGACAATTTTACTATACAGTTGAACATGGCCTTGAACTCGCTATGTAACTCAGGCTGTCTTCAAGTTCACAGTAATCATCCTGCCTAAGGCTCCTGAGAGCTACGATTAGAGGTGTGCACTGCCATAGCCAGCTACACAAGTGTTAGTATTAACTGAGGATTATTTTAAGAAAAAAAGGGAGGCCAAGGAGAGAGATCAGAGGCATAAGCACCTGCCTGCCAACCTCAGGGTCCTGGGTTCAATACCTGGTACCAAAATAAACAAATAAGAATAAAAAGGGATATGCTTAATGCCTGCATAATGACTTTTGCTTGGTCATTTTGTGCAGTATCATGTTTTGTTTTATTTTTTTCCTTAGGAATCTTCATATAGTTTATGAAGGTAGAATGTTATTTTCAAATTTTGTTTTTATATTTTACTCTACATATGTAGAATTCCTGTATTAACCAGAAAATTAAAATTTGTTTTATTTTTATTTTATTTTTTTGTTTTCTAGAGAAAGGTCTGCAGAGTACTCAGGGTCTCACTACTAGATAGGGCTTGTAGTGATCTGCCTGTTTATACTCTCTCAAGAGCTGGGATTACAGGTATGTGACACCACATCCAATCTCAATTGCTGTCTCAGCATGCACTGGGAGTGGGGCCAGTGCAGCAGGCCTGGGGATTGAATCCTGGCCCCTGTGCCTACTTGCAGAAGATTTAATCCATGGAGATGCTTGGCCAGCCTCATAAAGTTAAAATTTATGAAAGACAATATTTGAAACTTTACACATCTCATATTTTAATGAATTTTTATTTATTTATTTATTTATTTGTTATTCTTCTTATTATTTTTTTGGTACCAGGCATCGAACTCAGGACCTTGTGCTGGCCACACAAGCACTTATTCTATTTAGCTGTCTCCCCAGCCCTTGATTTACTTTTAATACTAATTTCTGTAATAGTTATGTTGTGCAAGTTTATCAAAATTATCCACATTTTTTAGTGCTCAGGTGTACTTAAAAAATTTGTACACTGGCCAAGTATGCAGAAAGCATTCCCCAAATCCCACAATTTGAAAGGCTGAGGCTGGAGGATCAAATTGAGTTCAAGATCAGCCTGATCTACACAGTGAATTCAACATCAGCCAACGCTACATAGGGATGCCTTGTCTCAAAACTGTAAATACAATGTAAGTTATGCAGTTTTCTTTATAGTTATTTTAAAAATTAGATATATTAGTTTGATTTACAATTTTCATACTTTGTATGCTTTGCATCACATCTTCTTAGTGTTGTATGAATTGTTGAGAGATGTATTATAATCCACATCTCCAATTATAGGTTTATAACCTTTCCCTTTAGTCCTATCCTGTTCAACTTTTATTAGTCAGTCTGATATTATATTTATCAGTTATCTACTTAAATTTATTGTTTTTATTCTATTCTCATATATATGAGAATATATATTTTTATATAATATATGTTATATAAAATTATATATATACATATATGATTTCTAAACTCCTTTCTAAAAGTCCTTATCTTGAAGTCTACTTCGTGTGCCCTTAATTAACTTCATTTTATGATCACTGATGACAAGGTGTGTTTTTTGCAGCCTTTTGTTTTAATCTATGACAAAACTTTTTTTTTTTTCTTTTAATTTAGTGCAGGGTCTACAGGGTGTACAGGATCTCTCTACATAGATGGGACTCATAGGGATCCACCTGTTTTCAGCCTCCCAGACGCTGGGATTACAGGTGTATGCCACCACACCCAGTCTCAATTGCCCTCTAAGTGCACCCTGGGGGGTCGGGCTGGCACAGTAAGCACAAGATCAAACCCAAGCACTGCGCTCTGCCAAAGCAGGCGCTTTAGTCCACTGAGCTCTCTGTCCAGTACTGTGCCAACACTTTTGAAATGTAATTTCAGCTTCTGCTGTTTCCTTGGATCTTATTTCTTTTTCTGTACAGTTAATCTCATAATTTTTCATAATTTTATTTTTTTCCACCAAGCAACTTAATAGGTTCTCTTTTGACCCTCCTACATGATTATTTAGATGTAATACTGTTTGTATCCAGGAATTCTTGAAATAAAGCAATTGTGAGTTAGCATTAGTTCCCCTGTGATTTCACATTACTCTGTATTTCAGTACAGACATGAAAACTAACTTTCTCTCCTTTGAAAGATAATAGTGAGGCTTAATTATATAAAGACTACTAATCTCACTATTCTATTTGCTCTGCCAAAGGAAAAAAAATTGAGATACTACTAACACAGCATAATCACAGGTTTCATACATTTTTCAGTAATATATAAAATGGTAAATAATAAAGGTATAATTCCACGTTAAAGTTCACAAGGCCACTGCACTTATAAAGAAAATGGCAATAAATAACACAACATATGCTACACTTTGTCATACTACTCTTGTTTTTAGATGTTTATTATTTATTTATTGTCTTTGGTGTCAAGGATGAGCTCTATTACTGAGTTAAAACTTAAGTCCCAGTCTTTTTGTGTTTTTATGACACTAAGACACGATATGTGAGCTCAGTTCGTAGGTATGTAGACTCACAATTAGTGCTTTCCACGATTCTGGTCCCAAAGTGAACAGGTTGAGAACTGAATCAGATTTCCCCATAAAGTCGATATTGACCTTGATCACTGAATTGGATTTGGTTCTCAAATCTTTTGGTTTGTGACCACAATCACAGGAAGAATAAAGCTGGTGAGCCGCGGAATCTCTGTCCTCAAGATCTTACCGCTTCATTTCACACCTGTTGAAAATATCAGATTTGTGAATTACTCCTTTGTTGTCTGAACTCATTTCACACTGTAATAATTCTTGTACTAATTTCTATTACTTTTTTGCCAGCTCTTATTTTTGACATTCACCAGTATGGTATTAGAAGCGCCACAGCCAAATAATTTGGGCGACAAAAGCCTAGGGCTGGAGAGATGGCTCAGTGCTGTGTGTGCCTGCCTGGCAAATACAA
Organism: Myocastor coypus; assembly: GCA_004027025.1. NCBI lineage: Eukaryota > Metazoa > Chordata > Mammalia > Rodentia > Myocastoridae > Myocastor > Myocastor coypus. The sequence goes on along the minus strand of PVJA010023300.1, from coordinate 18,409 downwards.
TGTCATGAAATTGACCCCAGGTACAAGAAAACAAAATAGAACAAAACAAATTGTCCTAATATAACTACACTTTGACCTATTCAGAATTACAGATAGCCATTTGATTACAAAAACTATCCCAAATACTACTCTGACAGACATATCTGTTTGGTGTGAATTTACTAAAACTATAATCTTTACATGATGAGAAAACGAGTGTTAGCATTTTACTATGATACTGATTAATTCAGGCAAGAACTATACAAATGAAGAGAAATTTCCTGTATTTATTAGAGCAAAAGAGACTTAGTAGTTCACATTATGTATGGACCTTATTCTTTTTGTTTTATTCTATTCCTGCTGTTGTGTAGTACATATTTTAGAAGCAATGCCTAAAATGTGTTTGTGTCGTGCCAGATAGGAAGTTTCTTTCTTTTTTTTTTAATGTATTTGCTATAGTGTCTACAGGGTCTCACTACACAGATCCGACTCGTCCTGATCCTCCTTTCAGCCTCCCAAATGCTAGGATTTCAAGTGTGCACCACGATGCTTAGCCTCAGTCAACCTTCTCAATACACCCCAGGGATGGGGCCGGCACAGCACACTGGGATCAAACCATGGGCCCCTGCACCTACCTAAGCAGGTGGTTTAATCTGCTGAGCTATTTGCCAGGTCCTGATAGGACACTTTATAAGGATTAGTTGGAAAGCATGGAAGAAATAAAAAGATATGAGAGAAAAAAATATATTAAAAGTGGGGAGGGAGCCGGGTGTGGTGGCGCACGCCTGTAATCCCAGCACTTGGGAGGCTGAGGCAGGTGGATCGGTGCAAGTTCGAGACCAACCTGGGCTACAAAAGTAAGCTCAAGGTCAGCCTGAACTGCATAACGAGACCCTGTCTCAAAAAGACAAAAAAAAAAAAAAAAAAAGTGGGGAGGGAAAAATATAAAATTTAAATATCGAAAGATAAATTATTAATTAATTTTTACTTGTGGAAATGGTTAGGACTTCAACATATTAAATAGGTAATCCTTCTAAACATGCATCTAGAGTTCATAGTACCAAAATGTCCAAAGGCAAATTCATAGTTTGTTTGGCCTTGGCCCTGAATCTTTTTAGAAATTTTAAGAGCAATTGAAAACATAGAGTTGTAAACAAGGATTCATGCATAATTTTTAAATGAATGAGTTTTCGTAGCCCTGCTACTATTTCATATACTATATTGATTAATGTTCCAATAACTCAGAGTGCAGTCCTACAATCTATTTAATAGAAGACTACTTTAAAACTCTTGCAAACATCATAAAGGTATATTAAAACTATTACACATCCAAGGCTTGCCCTGTTATATTCCAAATCTAATGATCTTCTTATTTAATATTAGTAGCTATTATACCATTACAATAAACACTTCTCAAAATAGTCTTTATGTGATCTACCTGTATTATTTTACAACTACTTCAAAATTTATTGTACACATCTATCAAATAATTGGTATGTTATGAAATAAACAAAAAATATAAAATAATATAAGCCAGATGTGGTGGCGCATGTCTGTAATCCCAGCACTTGGGAGGCTGAGGCAGGAGGATCACTGTGAGCTCGAGACCAGCCTGGGCTACAAAAGTGAGCTCAAGGCCAGCCTGAACTGCATAGTGAGACCCTGTCTCAAAAAGACAAAAATAAAATAAAATAAAATAATACAAAAATTAAATAACCAGATTTTCCTGTAACTCCAAGGCAGCATTAGAAACTGAGATATATTAAATATGCCAAAAAGATCTAATGATTTTAAAACGGATAGAGGAGACTTGGAAGACTTCCTAGAAGTAATAACATTACTGGATAAAGATGAGTAATTGTTATTTATGAACCAAGATAAATAGAGACAATGGAAAATGACTACATCCAGATTCCACATCTTACAGGTTTTCCTTGTTACAAGAAAAGTATGTTTGAAGAAGAGGAGGATACCTCATATGGTTTACAACATAACTCACACTTAATCCAAGATATATAATCAGAATTTATATTTAATTATTCAAAAACATAGAGGAAAGGTTTGAATGTTTTAGAAAGACAAAAGCTTTATAGACAGGAAATCAACTTTAATTTACAAAAGCTGCCAGTTTTGATATAGAGTCCAGGCTGGAGATTTATGATCCAAGCCAATGAGAGCATTTCAAAGCTGCTACAGCATATTCCAAAGATGACATCATCTTGAATTAAAAGCATTGAAAAATCAAGATATACTGAATAGAGAATTTATAATATAGTTAGATTGGCTATGAAGAAGAAAAAAGAGACTCGAAGTGTCTAAAATTAAGTAAGCTAAACCTTTGCATGCATTCTAGTATACTATTACATTTCATAAATTAACTAACACGTGATTGATTTTTGAAATTGTGTTTATCCTTACCACAAGATAATAGTACAGGAGGTAGAAACACGTGATTGATTTTTGAAATTGTGTTTATCCTTACCACAAGATAATAGTACAGGAGGTAGAAATTTCAACCTTTGTCCAAAAATATAGAACATTTTAATGTTATCTAAAATTATGGAGACTTTAAAAATCATGAAATTTAAGGGCCAGCCAAATAGCTCAGCAGATTAGATTACATGCAAGTAGGCACAGGAGCAGAGGGCTTGATTTCAGGGGCCAAGGGTTTGATTCCCAGGCCTGCCCTGCCGGTTCCACCCCTATGCCTTCTAAGACACATTGAGACTGGTGCACACCAGTAATCCCAGCTCTTAGGAGGCTGTAATCAGGCAGATCACTACAAATCCACTCTAGTAGTGTGACCTTGAACACCCTGTAGACCCTTTCCTAAAATAAAAAAAATAAAAACAATCATGGAATTTATTTTGCTACATTGTATTCTTTACAAATACTTTGCCATGTCATGGTTTACTCCTGTTAAAATTGAAATGCAAATAACTCAGAAGTAAATTTTAATAACAGTTCAGTCAATGTGAAGTTCTTCCTCACCATATATCTTATTCAGTTAAGTAGGAAAGATATATTTGGGAAAATATTTAATCAATTCTTTCATTATAGACTTTTTCCAGAAAACATTGTAATATAATATTACCTTTCAACTTTAAAAGGTGTTCTGAGCAGGTAGAACACAAAGAGAGCTTAAAGGACTGGATTAATGGCATCTGCAGTGGGCCTTGCAGTCTTTGTCAAAAGGACACGGCAGTAGATCAGGTCTCTGTAGAACAACACACTGCACTTTGAGAAATGAGAAGCACCTCAACTTCGTTGCTATATTTTCTAGATCCTGACTTTTCCAAGCACTTAAATGTACTCACGGGGCTCTAATTCACCATGCTGTTCGTTGAGATTCAACACAGTGCAGCAGAGTCTGCCTAAGTTTGAGAGGGTTGGAAGGATGACAGTGGTCACAAGGTCAGCACAGTTACCGTTGCGATCATGTGCCAGGGATTTTAATTTAATTAGAAGAATTATTTTTCCAACATCTAGGAACTGATAAAAATGCATTTTCATAATAAAACAGAAAATAGCTCAGTTTCGGCTCCACACTAAAATTTGCACAATTATCATCTAATAATGTGCATAGAATTTTAATAGTCTGTAATATATGAGGATTTTTAAGATTATCAAGAATAAAATTGACAAGCTTTTACTTTGGTAATGAACATTTACCTATATTCTTTGATGTTTTTCAAATGATAGTTCTGTGGAATTTTTATATATTCCAGGAAGCCATGCTCAATTTCCAGTCTAAAATAAAGTAGAATAAAATACTATCCATTAACAAGCATGTTTTTATTACTTTGATGGCTTCATGGTTAATAAGCATTGCTAATTTATGAACATGTGCCACTTAGAAGACAATATTGTTAAAAGTTTTAGTGAACATATTTTGAACCTACTGAAACATTAAAAACTGAGGGTTTTGTTTTGTTTTGTTTTGTTTTGTTTTTGTCTGTGTGTGTTTATATTTTACAGAAGATTCCATAGTGTGCTCAGGGTCTCACTACTACACTGGACTCCTAGTGATCCACATGATTACAACCTCCCAAGAGCTGGGATTACAGGTGCACACCACCATGCTCAGTCTCAATTACACTCTCATCATGCCCTGAGGGCAGGGCCAGCATGGCAGTCCAGAGAATTGAATCCCTGGCCCCTGTGCCCTCTTGAAGAAGCATCAACACCCTGAGCTATTTGGCCACCTCCCCCACAAAAAAAAACTGAATTATTAATGTCAATGTATTCTAAACGTTTGAGGTTCCAATCATATTTTCATACCATTGAAGATGGAACAGATAGACATATGAATGTTAAAAAAAAGCATTCAAAGACTGTATGCTATCTTAAAAATTATTCATAACACATTGAATTGTCAAGGTAAAACAGAATCTGAGACTTTTCACTGAATGACTAATGAGATAAACTTTGAATTGCATTGCCTAAATTAAAAAGTTTACCTACTGTTTGCAGTCTGTCAAGTCTTTAATTCTTTATTGTCTACATCTCAACTTTTCTCAAATGTTAAAATAGAATATAAAGGAAAATTGTAACACTTATCTAACAAGGTACTGTTATAATAAATGGATTGTGCTTAGAATTGTGTATCATGGAGTGAATATACTGTAAATGTGTGACATTCCTATGGCTGTTGCTAATCCTACTGCTGTGGTAGTTTTCAATCTTTCTGTTAAAATGCCTCAGAAAACACCTCAAAGAAACAGACTTAGTTTGGCTCTTGGCTTCAGAAATTTCCAAGCATTACTACCTGGTTGCGTTGTTTCTGAACTTGGTTGGGGTAGAACCTCATGGCCTCATGCTGACACTTAGCCAACCTCTCCTCAGAAACAGGGATGGAAGAAATGGAGGAAGATGATAGAGACAAGACATGCGTGTGAGAGACATGAGAACAGCTTTCTGTCCTCGCTATCACTGCGTTGTGTCTTGCAGCTTTACTACACAACTCAGCCCCTGGATTTATGTGCATCTGCTATGGCTATGACAATGAAAGAAGACTTTATACAGTGTTATGCCAAGCACGCTAAAGGATGATATTTTTTCCTACCAAGGGAATTACAAGCTATTACTTTTTTAAATTAATATTTTTATGGCAAATATAAGCTAATAAAATTGTACTGAAATAGAAGGCTCTTGTTCCCTTCCTTCACTAGGTACATTTACTAGATGATGAAACTCAATTCATTTTTTGTGGGCCCAATAAAGTCTTGCTCTTTTCTAAATGTTATATATATATATATTTTTATCTTTACAGTGAAATACAGCACTAGTCAAAGCTTTCATAGAAGCTAGTGAATCTATAGGAGGAACTGGATTTTAAGGATATATATTGGTACATATTGATTATAAAGAAAAGTAGTTTAGATTTTGTCATATTCATGAATGTAGCTACATTGCATGATTATTTTCACCACCCTAATACTTCTCCAATTTTATCTCCATCACTTTGATTCCATGCAGTCATATTCCTCCACATCTGCATAACATTTTTTTTTTTTTTGAGACAGGGTCTGCCCATGCAGTTCAGGCTGGCCTTGAGTTCACTTTTTGTAGCCCAGGCTAGTCTCGAGCTTGCACTGATCCTCCTGCCTCAGCCTCCCAAGTGCTGGGATTACAGGCATGAGGCACCATGCCCAGCTTTTCACCCTACATTTTAACTGCTCCATTCTCTCCTCTTAATCTCCTGCACTAAATTCTGCAATTTTTTTCTTTTTTTTTTATGTATTTAGTACAGGGTCTACAGTGTTTCACTACACAGATTGGCCTTGTAATGATCCTCCTGTTTCCAGCATCCCAAGCGCTTGGGACTATCGGTGCATGGGTCTCAATTGTTGACTTAGTGTGCCACCGGGGAAGGCCAGCATGCAGGCCAGCGACCGAACCCTGCCCACTACATCCACCTAAGCAGGCACTTCAATCTGCTGAGCTATCTGGCCAGCCCTCTGCACTGTTAATAACATGCTTACTAAATTCCTCAGATATGTACAGCAAAAGAAATAAGACTTTGTTATGCAATATTGAGTAGTAAGTCACAAAGCAGATACTTGAAATAACACAATTATTCCAGGAAGAGAAATTCATTTTATTTAGGGACAATTTGTCTGACATTGGTAGAGAGAAAAGTTGTTTAGTTTTTTTCTTCAATTCGTTATATATTATAATCAATTAATCTAAGAAAATTAGACTCCATTAGAATATTATTAAAAATGTGAATCACAGATATGAGTAGAAAAGCTCCTGTTGTAAAAAAGATCTGCAATAATTATTTGAATAAAAAGTCTCCTTTTCAGAAATACAGCAGAAGTTCAATTATCCATTTTACCTATTTTCTTAAACATTAGTGTCAATATAATGTTGAAATAGTCCATCTATACAAATTGAAAAATATAAATAATCAATACAAGATATTTTTGCATCCTACTTCAATCCGGAAATGATTTCAATAGATTCCTAGTAAGCCTCATAAACAGTTACAATGCAAACCATTTCCATATGATGTTTGCAACTTTCTCATTCTTTTATTACAACCACAATTGATGTTAAACTTTACATGCAGAGATTTTAAACTTTACTTCCTTTGAAGGAACTCAGTGGGGTACTAATAATTCCTAAGTGTAGCTGCTGACTTGTAGGTCGCCTTTGTTAGCATGTACCCCTTATCCTCAGATGAATTTAATGACAAATCCATCAAGGATTTCTCTTGGTCTCTTCTTACTCCAACAAGGACATTGAGCACTTCTGAAAATTTATATGAAGTTCCCAAACCTATGACACCATGAATTTGTCATGATTTTCTATTAAAAAAATCTGGGGTCCAGGGAGGTAGTTCTGTAGCACAAGTGCCAGCCTGTAAGTACAAGGTCATGAGTTCTACTTCTGGTGCTGCCAAAAAAAAAAAAAAAAAAAAATCTGTATTTTTGCACACTTTTATAATAACGCATATGGGACACATAGCATTCTAATACAGTCTTAATAATACAATTAAATGTAAAGCAATTATGATATAATTTAAAGGCAATTATTTATAATCCTAATATTTTCACAATTTCCCCACTCTTTAAAAATGTTTCACTCCATTAATTGCACTACTTGCATGCATATTTTTATATTTGAATGAGATCACAGAAGTCTTCTTGAGACAGTTTACTGCCTTATTCCATGTGTAAATTACAGCTCAAAATATCTTTTGTTTCTCTTTAAATGAATAGACACACAAGTCCCTTCCTGGATAACTTTTTTACTTCTGTTATTTCATGGGCTCATTCAATGTCAAGTGCTGATCTGTCCTCATATCTGTGCTACAGTGTCACATTTCAGGATATTGGTCTCCCATCCTAAAAAATCAGCAAAGGTTGATTCTTTGTAAAATGGTTTGAATTTTGAAAATTAAAAATGACAAAACTTCTTTCAAAAATAGATTTCATTTAGTTTTCTCTTGTATTTACACATTCTCTTAGCCTACTATCTGAATGTCATTTTTCATAATATTCTGTCTTCAAATTTTTGCTTTTTACTTCAATAAAACCCTTATACAAGTGACATTCTGACTGCCAACTATAATAGAATCTTAAAGTTTTATTTTATTAAGCTTCTCTCTTTTCTGTCCACATCCTAGGTTGAGGGTGAATTAGCCCTTAGAAAAATCACAGGCTCCTTGCCAATAACAGATATATTCTTTTGTTGGAACAATATTAATTTTGTATGGTCATTGTTTAACTCACTGTACAACAATAAAAGCATTTATATATGTACATAGGTTAAACCACTTATCATGTCATATAATATCTGCATTAGAAAACTAAAAACATAGGGCCAGGGGATGGCTCAGCAGAATAAGCACTTGCCTGGCAAGCGCAGGGTCCTGAGTTCAACCTGCATTTCCCCCAAAAAAAAACCCTAAAAATATGTGTGACACAAAGATGAACAAAAATTAGTGTACCTTTTAATTACTCAGCATAACTTATAAGATAAAATTTTGGTTCAATGATACACAATTATAAACATTTATAATGAGTTATGAAAATATCATTTTTATTAGTTTGGGATTGAAGATGTAACCATTATATCTCACCGCATTTGAAATTGCTATTTATGCTTCAACTTCTATGATACAGCTTCAGTTACTTTCTTTCATCTTCAATGTTCTGTGAATGTATTTCAAAAGCAACTACTCTATTTTTAGTTATATTTTCAATTAGTAAGTCCTTATATCTCACCACCTAATATAAAGACACAACTGTGTCCAAAACTTTTCATGTATAAACTAAATTAATTACTTTCCCTCATTCCAAGTTCATTAAATATACTCATTTTTCTCATCTCAGATTTTCTACATGGTGTCTGTTTGTAACAAAAGAAAAAATCTTTTCACTTTTTTCATCTAGCCAGTTCTTATGGAAATTTACTTTGATATCCTCTTAACCCTCTTAAGAGAAATATTATTCTCAGATTACTCATGATTATATATGCATATGTATGCATATATGTATGTATTTTTTATTTATTTTGGCAAGCTAAATGACCCATGGGACATTTCATCTAATGCAGCATTATGAGGCTGTGTTGTTTTGAGGTTGTCTTCACTGACATGAGACTAGTTTTTACAGCAGTAAGTTACATTTTCAAAGACCTTGAAAGTGTGTTCCTGCAATGTTTGCATGACGTGTTTTGGGGGGAGCTTGCTGGCTGCCTCACACACCATTCTGTATTGCAGCGTACCTTTTTGTTCCTTGAGCTTCTTCACCATGCACCCAGTGACCTAAACCTTAATAAGCCAATTTTCCTACATATCTCTGGGTAGCTAAACTTACCATGTGAAGTTAATATTGTTAATCAGGAAAAGTACTTTGAAAGTGGACTCTAGGGATCAATCATCTATGTTAAAGTGATAATTTCACCATTAGCTTCATAATCTTGGGAAAGTTTCTTTAAACTGTCTGTGCCTGAATTCCCATGTCTGTTAAACAGAATATAATTTCTTCTCTTATTCTCATTGAACGGTGTGCTATGCTAGTCCTGGCCATCCATTTCCCTGTCATCATTAGTCTATATAATGTGAACTGCAATTATTTCTAATTTAAATGATAAATTGAATGTAACAGATTCATCTAGGTTCTTTCGTGGAGGTTCTCATTCCTTGCTTTTAAGAATCAAAAGAGAACCCCAGTGCACTGGAATCCAAAGTTGTGCGTGTCCCTCTGGAGGAGGACAGGAATGTACCTCATCACATAGCTACTTCTTCCAGTCAAGTTAGGGAAAGGTTAGGATGCAAACTGTGTTACCCATTTATACAAATTTTCATCACTTCTATTATATGGTTAGTACAGCATCTAGAAACTCTGTTTCTCAGAAATTTAAAGCAGATTTATTATTGATTAGCAAGTTTAACATGTCACCCAGGACATATTCGCCTACAATGTTAAATGATTCTCATTTTAACCAAAAACTGTTTAGTGTATTCATGTGACATTCAAAGACAATAATTTATATAAATCCATGAAAACATATATCACATAAGATTTTTTTTAGTTTTTTCAATTTATTTTTTAAAATTTTATTAATTTTAATCAGAGAGAAATAACAATTAGATCATTTCAGAACACGTTAGTACCTAACCACAGTAATTAGTACAATGCATAATGTTGTGTTCAAAATAGTTGTTCAGAGTACAATATGCAGACATGATAACTTTTCTAAACACTGTTAATATCACATAAGATTAAAATAAAATTTATGCTAGAATGTTAGTTGTGCCTTTATGTAGTTATTGTTTCAGTTTACAGATACTATTTGCCTTTTACTTTAATATTAGCAGTATTAGTCTTGGCCTGCTAATGTTTCAAAGCAATATCACCATCTTTAAAAAATACTGAATTATCAAAAAATAATGTCTTTGTGCCTGGTGTGGTGACGCCAGTTTGTAATTCTCACATTCTGGAAAATTGAGGCAGACTATTCCAAGTTCAAATCTAATAGAGGGATATTAGAAACTTGGCAAAACTGTTTCTCAGAATTGAAAAAGGAACATATCTACTAAAAAATAGGTAGACATTGAAGTTATGTTTCATTTTAATACATCATGTCTGATCTGAAAAGAATGTAAATTCAATAATGGTAATATAAACAGCAGGTTCTTAATGTGTATCTTTTCTTGCTGTGTTTATTGTTTTCTTTCCTACTGCCAACTCTAAATAGAGACACGGTTTACACACTTGATTTCATCTTCAGTCTTACTAGACTTTCAGTCTAACGTTATGTTATAATTTTTAATTATTTCAAGTCTTTGAAGAGATCAATTTTTCTTAAATGCTTGAGTAGATTTAGTTTACACACTTGATGAGAACTCACAGATGTCATACCAAGTTCAAACCCCAGTCCCCCAAAAAATAATATTATTAGTTCAAAATTCTGTTATGAATAATTTTGTCACTACCCAGAGTTAACATATAATGTCAAGTTATGAATCTTAGAACATATAGTGCTAAATGGTCGTGCCATTCATAAAATTTCTCCATTGTGTTGGTGACATCCTCATATAACTGAGATAGTTGTTATATTCAAAGTAAACTAATGAGTTTTAGTTTTATTTTGGGTTTCTCAGATAAGAGAAATTGTGAGATGGACGGAGGGAGGGGAAGAAAATGAGGGGATGAAATGATATTAAATACATTTTTTAATATGTAACATCTCCACATATGTAACAACTCCACACATGGAGTCTACACATGTGCTACACACAGAAACTAATAAAATTTAAACAGTTGCTTTTTTGTTTTAACATTTTGCTAGTGTTTTACATAGTGTGGCTCATAAATATCTATGTTCAATGTGAAAATCTCAGATTCTTTCTTCAGTCTTTCTTGCCATTAATACTGGGAGCATAAATTATTCTTATTCTGTGTAACTATACTTTTATTAATTTCAAAGCTACTATTCATCCACTTTACACTATATAATATATCAAATAAAACACCTAACCTAGTGCTTGATATCAGCATTTTGTCTAATTTCTGGCTCATGAGATTGTGAACACAATTAATAAAAGCCAAGATAGAGGAATTATTGTGTATTCTAGGCCAGCCTGGGATACACAGTGAGTTAAAAACTAGTCTAAAATATAGGGTTAGACCCAGTATCATCTAATAAATAACACAAAGACAAAGCAAAAACAATAGGAAGTGAAAAAGAATAATTATACACTATTAATTATAGCTTAATTCTACTTAAAATGGTGCATGGTTTTATAAATAAATTACTAATACTTATAAAGCATCTGGTTATTTTCACATTTTAAAGTATACTTGTTCAATATACAATTAGCAAATCACTCAACAAACCTGCAATTGGTTTATATTTTATTATGACTATTTTTAGATTTCCTCTAAACTTAATATAATGATATAATGTTTAAATTTGTTTAGACAAAATATTTTTTTTCTTTTTAAAGACATGTCCTCACTATACAGTTCAAACTGACCTTGAACTCAATACGTAACATACTCTGCTCTTGAAAACACAATGTGCCTCCTGCCTCAACTGACCAAATGCTGAGATTAGACACATGCCTCACCATGCCTGGTTTCACAATAGATTTTCTTACATAGAATTATCTTTATAAATTAAACATTTAAAATAAATTGATCTGGTAGTTATAAAAATGGTTTGACACAAAAATTTTTAACTAAAAAGAATTCAAGGTTCATTAAGCTATATATATAAATATTGAATTGAGTTTTCAAATCTATCGATCTTCCTATAGGCTATTATTTATTTTATGATAGTACTTTTCAGAAAATTTTCTACTTAGAGTAAATTAGCTTATTGAATTGTGCAATGAGTCTTTTTACTGTTTTCTACTTTAGGTTTAGTGAATAATAAATATAATGTGCATCTTACATTTTTGTGTCATCAATCTTATTACTAGGAAGAAATAATTTAATTATAGATTTATAATAGTTAAAATTTTAAGTTCTAGTGATAGATTATTTAAAACTAAAAAGTAAAATAGCACAAAGATAATTTCTTCTTTTCTGTTGTATATGTTGGAGAGTCTAGTTAGCAATAATAGATTGCCAGTTTTGAGCATTAACCACAGAAAATGGTAATTGTTTCAGTTTATCATTATGCTGCTTATCTTGCCTTGATTTTTTTTGGGGGGGGGAGCAGGGAAGAGTCTACAGGATGTTCAGGGTCTCACTACTGGATCAGACTCATAGTGATCTGCCTGTTTACAACCTCCCAAGAGCTGAGATTATAGGCAAGGGCTGCCACGCCCAGTCTCAATTACAATCTCAGCATGTCCCATAGGTGGGGCCAGCACAGCAGGCAGGGGAATGTCCTTCTTGCAGACACTTTGACTTGATCATTAATTAATGTGTGCATGTGTGAAAATCTTATATGGTACAAAATAAATACATGAAATTTAAAACTTAGTGTTTATTAGCTAAAATAATTTTAATACAAAAGTATACGAAGCCAAGCCGGGCGTGGTGGCGCATGCCTGTAATCCCAGCACTCAGGAGGCTGAGGCAGGAGGATTGGTGCGAGTTCGAGACCAGCCTGGGCTACAAAAGTGAGCTCAAGGCCAGCCTGAACTGCATAGCAAGACCCTGTCTCAAAAAGACAAAAAAAAAAGTATACGAAGCCAAAATGTTGGTAGAGTCCTGTCATAATTACTTCTCTCTTGTTACAGAGAAAAAATACCCCATACCCACATTAGAAAAGGGAAGGTACACTGAGATTACACTTTGTAGAAGATTCATTTCATGGTCAGCAAGTTCGAGGCAGGCTGGCATGCAGCAGAGGGGCACTGCAGAGGAGATGCAGTTTACAGCAGGCCCAAGACGGCATAGTGTGAAGCAACTTGGCCAAGCGACCCCGGCTGCCCTCCTTCTGTGCTTTGCATTCTGTCCACGTTACTCTCTTTAAAGTGCGTGTACTCACACGTGGGGAGGACCCTCAATTAGGCACTCCTACAACTGTGCCAATTTCACTGGTGTATTCATTTAATAACAACACACCCTTGATCACAGCATTGCACATGTAATTCCAGCAACACACGCAATATGTATAGCCACATTTGATAACCCCTACTTATGACTGCATGAGGCTTTGGAGGAAATCTAGACAAAAGTCATAATAAGACAAATTTGAACTAAATCTCAATTTGAGGAAAACTGGCGTATTAACTGTGTTAAATATTCTGATTCGGGAACATAAGAGGACTTTCTATTTATTTAGTCTCTCAATGTACTTCAATAATATTTTGTGCTTTTGCAGTACAAGTTATGTGATGCTCTCACGTTTATGGCTGGATTTGCTATTTATTCTGTTGCCATGGTGAATGAGTGGCTTCCTTAACATCACTTTAAAAGAGTTCATTAGTACAACATGGAAATACAATTGGTTGATTTGTGAACCTGTATCTTTAAATCACCCTAAAGCTGTTATTTCTGCTTTTAACAGAAATTGATTATTAAAATTTTCTATACATGAGGATAGAATAATCTGTAAAGATATTTATTTCTTTCAAACTAGATGTCTAATAATTTCCTTTAGCTTTGGAACTGTGCTAGCCAACGTTTATAATATAATGATGAGAATAGATTGAAAGAGGGGATGTTCGTGTCTCAGAAATGATGCAGTGGGGAAAGGAATGTGTCTTTCATCATTGAATATGTTGGCTGGGGTTTTTATAAAGCTCATTAGCAGGCGTCATTACCAGAAGTTCAGAAAATGATATGTTTTGCTTGCTGAGTTTTTCTACCATGAAAAAGTTTTATATTTTCTTAAATGCATTTCATCTGTTGAGATGATTTATATATAATAGTCAGCTAGATAGATAGACAGACTTTTTTCTATTAATATGGTATGTACATTGATTTTAAAATATGGAAGAAATGTTTCATTCTTAGAGTAATCTTGTAAATGAATAGTTAATCTTATTTTATTATTTAAGTTTATTTATTTATTTATATTATGGCCTGCTCAGCCTGCCCTGGGGGCATGGGGTCTCTGGAATCAAACCGAGGTCTCTGTGGTTGCCTAAGCTTGCATTAGCAGCTGCTTTAGACCACCAGCTTATCTCAGTGGCCAAACACTTAATCTTCTTTTACATGTTCATGAAGAATTTCTGTTAAAAATGGTTTGGGAGAGAGGATATTACATGGAAGCTTCAAAAATGAGACCCAAGGAGAAGTTCAGACAGCATTCACTGAGTTATATGTTACCTTATCAAGGAGAAGGGTCTTTCACACTGAAGCAAAAAAAAAAACAAAAAAAAAAACAAAAAAAAAAAACAATATATTTAAATAATGGATACATAGACTAAAAAAAAAATCATTGATAAAGGGAGAAAGTATTGCCTCAGGGGTCTGTCTGCTATCATCCCTGCCTCCTCTGGGGAGCAGCCATTGTGAGACAAAAAACCGACGGACAACTGCTCCTGAGACCAGATTCCTGGACAGATTTTCCTCACTTAAGGCCTCAGCACATAGCCTTCCTCCAAGCAATGGGGAGAGGTGCACGGCTTGTGTTGTTTCTTCACCCATTCTCTCTAGGACTTACTACAGGCTAGGGAGCTCTCCTGCCCTCTGCCAAGATTTCAGCCAGAGAAAGGAAACGCAGTTGAATGGCATTTTAGGAGCATCAGCTTAGCTCATAAATTGTGGCCACCAAGAGTCTCTGGCATGTGGATACTGCCTTTGCCGCTCAGTTAATGGGATCAGTTGGCAATCGGGTGATTTCCCACCCATTCACAGGCAAGTGCACCCAGACAACCTGATGCCAGGTCTGCATGTATACTCCCACTTGAGTAGCAAGTAGCACATTCAAGTCACGCAGCATCAGCCTTACATGTCTGCTGGCCTCATGTTATGGCTGCCAATGCCCAACTGCATGCCAGTGCAAAGCTCTGCAATAACCTTGAATACCTGTGTGTCACACCAGTTGTGAGAGAATGTGCCTATCTGTGGAGAACATCAGTGACCATGCGCAATCGGACTATAACAAGAAAAAAAAAAAAAAAAAAAAAAAAAAAGAAATAGTGCACACATATGGGCTTTGTGCCACAAAAGTCAAGAAGAAGATACAGATGTTTCGTTTTGCATACACCTCACCAGTGCTCTCCAAGGGCCTGGAGACACCATTCACACCCTGAGAAGAGTGACAAGATCTGTGGACTGGGAATGTACACTCATGTCTTGAGGAATTTGCAGACTCCTGACCGGGAGGGCACAGCCAATAGGTGGTAGGCCAGTTGCTGCTATTACTGAAGGCTCCCCACCAAATAGATGGAAACGATTGTAGATGCCTGAGCACCTCCATCAGAGCAGAAGAGTGCCCAATATATGATGCCTCGCTCACTAAACCTACTCATCTGTTTCCCATCAGCTGATGGCTGGGAGGTTAATAACCAAGGGCTAGGAGAAGAGCATCAGGTTCTTCCTGTAAATTTGATGGTGGACTCCTGCATCCACTTCAGTTCTGCAGTGGCAAGGTCACAAGTATTATTGATGAGTTTGCATGCAATCCCACAATAGTTAGTCCAAGACGTGTTAATTTAAAATGGTAGATGGTTAAAAAAAATAAGACCCAGAAACAGAAAAATAGAATTTTAAAATCAATCAGAAGAAACCAAAAATGGCACATATAAATTAAATTCATTAAATTTATAGCTGACTTCTCAACAAAGCCACTAAAGGCTGAAATAATTTGGAGTGAAACATTCAAACCCTTAAGGAAAGCAAAAGTAACCTAGATTTACAGGTCTAGCAAGTTTTCTTCATACTGGACAGAGAATTGAGGACATTTCAAGGAAAAAGAGTCAAGATTCATTTTGAAAATGCTCAAACACTTCTGAAAATACTAGAGAATATTCTACACAGAAATGATGAGACCAATACTGCAAGAACCCCAGAGCTCCTCAAGGAATTAAAACACTAAACAAAGACAGGAAAGCTAAAACTTAGAAGTCACCACCAGAGAAATATCCCTTGAAGACAACATCATAGTCCAGAGAAAATTCAAAACATTTTGAATTAATTAGCAATTATAGCAACATAGTGGGATACAGTAATCAATTCACACAAATCAATAACTTTCCTGTATACCAGTAATGGACTCAAGGAGAAAATATTATGAAAAGTACCAATTTCAATAGTATCAAGAAAAATTAAATACTTAATTAAATTACCAAAGAACTGAGAATCATTTTATTGTGCTTTTGCTCCATTTTATTTATTTATTTATTTATTTATTTATTTATTTATTTATTTATTTATTTAATTTATTTATTTTTTGTCTTTTTGAGACAGGGTCTTGCTATGCAGTTCAGGCTGGCCTTGAGCTCACTTTTGTAGCCCAGGCTGGTCTCAAACTCGCAACAATCCTCCTGCCTCAGCCTTCCAAGTGCTGGGATTACAGGCATGCGCCACCATGCCTGGCTTATTTTATTTATTTAAATAAATTCATTTTATTTATTTATTCCAAAATCTCTCTAATTTTGTTGACATTTCTCATCCATTTACTTTAAATTATTTGTTAATAAAATTAGATTTTTTTACCATATTGCTATTTTTTCTATTTATTTCTGTCTCCTTTGTTACTTTATTCCATTATGATAAATGCCTTTTATGTTAAGTAGTTCTTAAATATTATTTTAATAATTTTCTATGTTTGACAGTTTTGAAATATTATTTCAGGTGCTTATACATTGAATAAAATATACATCTTAGTCCAAAAAAATCTACTCCTGAAATTAACTCGGTAGTTGTCATTATCAGAGGAACTCAGTACCTTGTTACTGAGAATGGTTATGGCTCATTTTGAGGGATGTGGAGGACAGACAACTGGCGGCCAATTTATAACACCCTGAGCTGGGCATGGTGGCACACGCCTGTAATACTAGCACTTCAAGGCTGAGGCAGGAGGATCAGTGCGAGTTCGAGAGCAACCTGGGCTACAAAAGTGAGCTCAAGGCCAGCCTGAACTGCAGAGTGAGATCCTGTCTCAAAAGGACAAAAAAAAAAAAAAAAATTATAACACCCTGCTGAACCAAACCATCACAGTGCTGATGAGACAGGCCCACCTTGTTGACAGCAGAGTAAGAGACAGGACTTGAAGAAAAACAACTTCTAGAAACTGTTCTTTGGGGGCTATTGGTTGTATTGGAGAAGCTTATCATTCTTGCTTTCATCATGAACTCAGCTGTTCTCATTGATTAAGGAACTTGGAACCTCACTGTTGCTGAGAATGACTAAGATTCATTTTGGAGGAGCTCTGGTTCTTTCTTTAATCATCATATCCTTCCCCTGGAGGGGAAGTTGCTGTGCTGCTCTATCTCTTGGAGAAGCTTGTCATTCTGGACATCTTGAAATATATTCAAGTGTTCTTATCATCAGAAGAGCTCAGTACCTCATTGTTACTGAGAGTGATTATTGTACATGGCGGAGCTCTGTTTTTTACATTTATTATCACTTCCTGACACCAGTTCAGATCCCTCAGCCTACAAGCACAGATACATCATCCCACAGGCACAGATTTTCTAGCTTCTAGCATTGACCTTTGGGCCTCCACAGCTTCATGAAGCAGGCCTGCATAAGACACTGTTATTAGCGTGTGCTCTCCTGATGGACTCATAGGACCCATTGTTATGGGTTCCAGGTCTTTGACTCGAGTCACAGAGGGCATTGCTGCAGGGATCCAGGACCTCAGCTGGGTTATTTTGGTCTTTAGTGCATGGACAGATCTTCTGCACTCTTGTTATATGTGACTCTTTGGGAGACAATTATAAAATCATTTTATAAATTCTGTGTCCTCTATTATGGCATTCTCTTGTAAGCCCATAAATACAACAGGGGAACTCTGATCCTTGATTTCCACATTGCTCACTGGACTAAGGAAAGACAGTGGATTGTCAATCGCCTGTAGAATCTTGTTGCACAGGCTTTCCTAATATGAATTGGACAATTCTCATCACTAAAAGAACTTGGGATCTCCTCACTGAGGATGGTTGTGGTACTTTTCAGAGAGTTGTGGTTCTTACATTGTGCATTGCTTCCTGGCTCCACTGCAGATTTCTCAGCCAACCAGCAGAAACCATTCATTCCCCTGGTACACAGTTTTTAGCTTCCACCACTGACCTTTGGGCCTTCCCAAACAGATCTGTGAAACAGGTTTCCATGAAACATTGTTAAGGGCTCCTATCTTCTAGTAGGACTTAGGAGGGGTGCATTTTCATGGGCTGTAGGTCTCAAAGTGGATTAATGTAGGATGTTGAAATGGGACTCAGACCCTCATCTGCATTTCTAGGTATTTGTGTATAGACAGATTCTCTGCTCTCTTTTTTGACTTTTTGAATGATTATTATAATATTGTCCTATAAATTATATATGTCCTGCATTGAATTGTTTCC
>PVJA010023299.1:0-33150 GCA_004027025.1 Myocastor coypus | reverse complement strand
TCTTCTTCTTCTTCTTCTTCTTCTTCTTCTTCTTCTTCTTCTTCTTCTTCTTCTTCTTCTTTTTCTTCTTCTTCTTCTCCCTCTTCTTCCTCCTTATTCTCCCTTTTAGGAACCAAATTCTTGAAGCCTCATCCAAAGAAAATTTGACACTCTGGGTCCCTGATAAGAGAATCATCCTCTTAGAAGTTCATCTTATGTCTGGTGTTGTAAGTTCCTGAGGAATGGAGCCCCTGTCTCTCTCTCCATGGGGCCTCCCTGGTACCCACAGCAGTTCCCACACAGAAGCGAACACCCCATCAGTGTGCAGCTTGCTGATGAGAGAGACTTTCAGATATTTAAGGGCTTTACGTATGCCTCTTGTTTAATTTCACTTAAAAGTTCTTAGAGTTTTGAACAGATATGTTGAAAACTCATGCTTTCATTCACTTTTAATGAGAACACTCTTTTTTCAAGAATAATATGTGGGCTGCCTTACAAGTAATTCCATGGCCATATGGAAGACTCGGGCTGATTCTGAGAAGTGCTAAGAGGGATATATATGGAGTTGGGCTGTGACAAAATTGGAAGGGAAGGGAAGCACAGCTTAACGACCCTCGCCTCCCTTCCCTTCCTCCTGTCCTCCTCCCATGATGCCTCGTAACTCAGAGCATAGCTCCATGCATGCCCCCAACTTACATGAGTGCTGGGGAGATTAAGGATATATGGTTCTCACGTGTACATTTCATCTTACCCGTGATCCTGGAAGAAGAAAATTTTATTTAACAAGAATCCATCACAAATTAGAACATTGCAGACGTGGTAATTCCAGACAGAAAACATGGTCAGAAGTAAAACAGTCTGCCCAGAACTCAGAAGCAATTGCAAGACATTAGTCAATTACATCTGTTCCTAAGAACATCTCGGGACATCCAAAAACTCCATGTGTTACTCATCTTTGGAGTATTGTAACTAATGTCAAGCACCACACTTAGCACTGAAGTAAGAGAGGAGAGAACACCACAATCCTAACACAAGACATGCAGAGGCGTAATGCTCACCATCAGACATTCAAGAAGCTAGGCAAAGGAGAAGATCCCCAGGTAGGACAGTCCGTAAGCTGCCTGGGACTGACTTGATGCTAGGGAGGCCAAAGAGGGGCCCCCAGGGCTGAGGCGGTGGCAAGGAGCCTGGGCATCAGTTGATGCTGAGCTTCACCTGGGTGGCAGTGAGCACAGCAATAGGAGAATGCCCATGATTGCTACCTAAAAAGGGAAGGAAAGGGGAATGTGTCGGAAGCAGACGCTGGGGCTCAGACTCAGCCCCGCTGCTCACAAACCATAGCCCTGAGGGAGTGCCTGTGCCCTTCTTTGCTGCTTTTCTCTGCTGGTTTTCTCATCTTTCCGGCAGAGATTATGAGGATTTGAAGACTGCTATCCTTTCGTGCACCTGACACAAGGGCGACACCACTACTTTTATAAAATGTGAGCTGTTAAGGCAGAGAAGTTTTGTTTGTTTGCTGACTCTCTTGCTTCTATAGCTGGTAAATTTGCATCTGTGTATTCGATTACTCAGTCCTCCAGTCCCACCTAGAACATTGCAAGCAGGCAAGACAAGCACTGGAGCGTTAACATTCATAAAGCCGAGAGCAGACTCGAAGCAGGCTGGAGGCGATCAGGAAATGCTTCCATTCGAGCCCAGTCTGCAGGCTCATCTCTAAATGCCGTGGTGTCCAAATCCATGGGCCATCGTGACAGTGACAGCAGGGATAATAGGGCACAGTGAACGGGCACAGAAAGAAGCTCAGAAGGCGTCTCAACTGAGCATCACCCGACAAGCACCCATCCACAACTCTGTGCCATGACACAGAATCAAGCCTTTGTGTCAGTTCCGGTGCCAACTAGAGGTGACACGCTTGGGTTGAGGAGGCCAGAGGAGGACCCACAGCTCTGGAGTGAGGTGGATGAGGAGTCTGGCTCCGGAAGCTCTTCTTGGTGAGGTAGTGGCCCAGGTGGTAGAGGCCGAACACAAGGAGTTGGCGTGAAGCTCCAGCTCTAGTCGGTTTTTACTTTTTATTTTGAAGCAAGGTCATGCTAAGTCACCGAACTGCTCAGGCGGGGCTCACGCTCATTATTCCCCCACCTCAGTCCGGCTTCCGGAGCCCTCATGCAAAGAGCCACGGGGTTGGAACTCACAAGGTGGGCATTGCAGGGAAAGGGGAACATGGAAGAGGGCTCATGCCATTCTGCTAAGCCCAGGTCACCTGTCTGAAGGCACAAGGTCCAAGGGGCAGAAATAATAAAACAGCAAGAGGGGAGGCTGCTGGTGGGAGTTGGGAGCTCAAGTGGCCCCAAGGCACAGGGTCTGTGAGATGTTATATCCAGCTTTTGGACTGGAGTTAGCGCAAGCCTGAACACCCTGTGCAGCACACATGCCCACAGAGGTAGTCAGATGTTAGAAATAGCCTTTGGGTGACATTGTGCTGGTGTCTTTGCTCTCAGTGTATTTTTCAGATTTTTGTTTATTTTTCACGTCAGTATTCATGCATTGAATGTATCACTATGACCAAATCTAGTGCCCGTGCTATGTAGGATCCCTAGGGACTTTGAAGACTCTACATGCCTAAGACTGAAATTCTAGTGGAGAGAAAAAAGCAAGTCAAAACTCAGACAAATGAGTGGGGAAATGTCAAACTACACAAGTGTTGATTGATCGGTGAAGGCCTCTCTGTGGAAGAGACATTGTTGCTAAGGATGAGATGGTAAATAAGAAGACAGCCCTGCAAAGATCTGTGAGGAAAGACAGCAAGCAGAGGGCCTCTCAGTGGAAGCCAGCCGGGCTTGCCAGGTAGAGGAAGTCCACCCACAGCCCACTGGGAGGGGAGAGGGAGAGACAGAGACAAGATCTGCACGTGGAAACTGTTGCCCTTGTCCTGCCAGGCCACAGCCAGGGTCTGGCTTGCTTTCTATGAGTGGGGTGTAGTGACAAGAACTTAGGCCCAAGACTAGTTAGAAGGTTACCACTGTAACCCATGCAGGAAAGGACAGTGATCTACATGAAAATATAGCAAGGAGTGATTAATGTCAGAGAAGTGTGCAAAATCTCTGCAGCGTTGTTTGTCATTGTCTTCTGCTTGTTACTTACTCTCTCATTCAAACATAATTGTGAGGCCAAAGAGACATGATTAGAAAACGAGTTGACAGGCAAAAACACTGAGAGCCAGAGTGCCTCTGCTTCTGGACATCATTGTGAAGCTGCAATTAGTGGAAACTCACTCCAGTGAGGTGAACAGGAGAGCAAAGGAGCGCAGGAACATGCACTTATTAAGCACCTGCTGTTTTCTGGGTGTCATGCTTGGTGGTTCACTATTTCTAAGCTTGCTGATAATTGGATGAGGTTAATCCCAATGTACAAATGAAGAAACTGAGCCTCAAAGGCAGTAAGCAACTTGCGTGGGAAGCCAGCTTCCAGTGAATACAATCATGGTTTAAGCCTGTGTCTTTACCAGTTCCCTACCTGCCTGTGCAGCACAGCAGCCACAAGTCACTGCTGGCTCCTGAGCATTGAGAGTAACTGACCACTGGGCAGGTATTCACTGGGTTTCAAAGACCTGGGGTGAAAGCATGACCTCAAGACATCTCAAAATTTTCATATAGATTGTGGGTTGACTTGAAAGTATTTCTGACATGCTAAGATAAATTAAATGAGTTAATAAAATTAATATTGATTTTTCTTTTAACCCTCTTAACTTGTTATGAAAAAGTCCAAACTGCAACCTGTATTGTTCATTTCCATTCCCCTGGCATTTCCCTTGGGCAGCTACTGATTGAGAAATGACATAAATTTGACACAGCCAACAAGTCAAAGTTTTGTTGTTCTCCTGCTCACAACACACTGTCTTCCTAGGCTGTTCCCATCCCCGAGAGAAGGCGGGGTGTCAGCATGGTTGTTCTACATGCGTAAAGGCGTTGCATCCTTGAACAGCTCATGGGGAGTGATGGACCCTCACCATAAGCAGATGATCCCTAAGGCAAAGACAGGCGGAGAACTTGCTGTGGGCCGCGCTGGTAGCATTGGGTGTAGGCCAGCTCTGAGCGGGGCCCTCAGCTCTTCTAGAAGCTACACAACTAATCACTGCACAGTGATAGGCACAAAGTAGAATGAGGAGGAAGAGAAAGGTGACCCTGTGTGGGATGCTTGCTGTGTGGCAATTGCACAGCAGGCAAGACACACCAGGACTCTCCTTCAGTCCTCAGATTGCCCATTATAAGGTAATGGGTGCTTCCATGCGTAGGGCAGACTATGTTCATACGGAAGGGCCTCTATCCTCCTCACTGTGGAGAACGCTGGGGAAACTGGGAGCAGGGAGGATGAGTCATTCATCCAAGGTCGTCCAGTTTCTGAGCTTGAATCTTAATTACCAGAGGGTGGAGCTAGAGGTGGGCTGTGAAGGGAGAAAGGAGGAAGAGAACGGAGGGAAATGCAACCCATCTGGGTGTGTCTTGTCTCCCCAAATATATGGAAAATTGCTTGTGGCCTAGAAAAATGCTTTGTATTTCTAACTATTCCTCCTTGGCTCCTCACACACAGTTGGGCACATAGTAGGTCCACACATAGTAGGCCCGTAAAGCTGCTTGCTTAACTCTAAGGCCCCAAATTCTCGCCTCAGAAAATGTTGGCATTGTGTGAATAAGCATCCTGGAAGATGAAGCTGATAGTCATTTGCTCCAAATAATATACAAGCTCCTTTTCTCATGATGACTACGCCTACTTTGAGATATCTTTAGTAATTCTAGCCCTTTGGGTATTTTAGGGCTATTTCTTACTACTGTTTTAGGACAGATTTATTGTTTGTATGCATCCTAAAAGATCTTTAGAGTTCAGTCTTCTCTCATTACCTTCCCACATCCTCCTGGCTAGTTTCCAATGATAGTGTAACTGGGGTCACTTTCACAGGCTGATCCTACCTAGAGATAGCCAGCCACACATTACAAAAACTGGTGTCAGGAATCTCTGGCATCATAGTCAGAGGAAACAGTAGGCACCTAAGAAGTGGAGCAAGCAATCTTACAATAGCTATACGTTGGAAGTGCCATTGGAGAAGGGCTTCTTTCATTTGAGAAAATGGCATAAATTTGATGTGACAAAGCAAATTGTACTTCCAAGCTCTTTTATGTGTCCTGATGCAGATCTGCCATTAGTGCTTAGCAAAAGAAAGGACAAAGATGTCATTTCATTACAAGAAGCTGACATTGTGGCACTGAGTTATTTATTAGAGATTAAGAAAAAATAGATTCTCATTTTGCTCTTTTTCTCTTTTCTTCTTGTGATGATTCTAGGTCAGGGGACTTTTGTTCTGGAGACTCAGTGCAGTGGGTAAGCAGAAGCAATCCTAGGGGGACTGAAGGAAGCTGGCCACCAAGAGGATGCAGCCTGCAAGGATGACCAAGAGGATCCACATGACAAGCAGACAGCTGGCAGTAACAGTGACCATTAGCACCAACTGATAGAACAACTAACCCGGCCTAAGTCATCCATGGGCGTTGCTCCAGTCACTACCGCTGCACGGCTGTGGCCCCATAGCTCGGGGGTTTTTGTTTCCATCGCGATCTTAGGGATCGGGCATTTGAGATGCACCTTCCTGGGGTGCACTTTCTCGCAGACACTCATTTGGCTGCAGCCAAGTCAAGCAGCAGCCACCACAAAGGCTTGGCGGGACTGTAGCATCTCTGGGGCTCACTTGCATGGTGACAGTACCAGTTGGTGACTGAGTACACACGGTCTCCTCGGGGTGGCCAGGCTTTTCACGTGATGCCTCTGTTCCTCAGGTCTGGTAACCAGAGAGGACAAAGCAGAAGCTCCATGACCTCCAGGGTCCACCTACATTCAACTGCCTGCCTCAGTGTAACCTTCCGGAAGCCAATCTACCACCACCCTGGACAACACATTAGGAGACTGAGCCAGAAGCACGTGTGTGGTCATGGGTGGAACCAAGACTGAGGAAAATGCAGTGAGCAATATTAGGATAATTAGTGACATTTAGTGTGGACTAAACAGAAGATAGTGTTGTATTAGTTTCAAATTTCCAGAATTTTTTTGACTTGACATGTTCTTATACTTAGAACATGAATGTGAGATATTAAGAGGTAAAGGGTCATGAAATCTGTACCTTAGCCTAAAATGATTTTAAAATAATAGAATAGAGGGAGTTTTAGTGTGACAAAATGTTAAAAATTAGTGAACATAAGTGAGCATCATATGAACTCTAGCCATAAGGATTGATCAAAAACTATGGTAAATATTAGATATTATAAAACCTTTGTTGCAATAAAAAAAACACATTGCTATTAATGCCCACCAAAACATTCCCCTTCCTTTAGACACGTCTACCCACCACCCCTATGTTTCTCTGAAACAGGATGTCCTCTTCTGTGTCTTCAATTACACTACCAAGACCACACCAGTGTCTTCAATTCATGAAAAACATTTACCTCTGATGATCACGTTGATGACTTTGGAGAAGAGCAAGAAGCCACACATTGCCAAATGCAGTCAGGAAGGTGGAGGAGGACCCGCCGGGATGTTTTTACCTGATTTCCTTTCCTGTTAGTGCATAATAGCAGCATTCGCCATCTTTTTTTAAAATGTATTTGGTACACAGCTCCACCGCACAGCTTGTGCTCGTATTGACCCTCCTGTTTCCAGACTCCCCAGTGTTCCTGGTCTTGATGGCTGGCTCAGAGCACCCAGGGCCAGCACAGCACTGGTGCATGTAGTGCCAGGGATTGAACCCTGGTCCCTATGGTTACCTAAAGCAGGAGCTTAGTCCGCTGAGCTATCCCGCTGGCCCTTGTTCACCATTTTTATCATACCTTGTGAAGACACTCCCAGAACTCCTTCAGAAGGTTGAGGAAGGTGGATATTTTGAGTTGATCCATAACAATGTGTCTGTACTAGAAAAAAGTTTTATTAAATGTTTACCATATGTTCCATTTATTTACCTTTATATTTTTGTATTTATCTAGGGTGTTTCAAATTCCCTTTAAAAGTTACAAAGCAGCCTAACAATAAAACCTTTTGTTTCATCAATGTAATAGAAATTGTAAGTAAAGGCACATGGACCAAAATGGGGAATATCTAGAGCAGTTAAATTTTTTATGCAGTTACCTGTAATCCCAGCACTTGGGAGGCTGAGGCAGGAGGATTGGTGTGAGTTCGAGACCAGCCTGGACTACAAAAATGAGCTCAAGGCCAGCCTGAACTGCATAGTGAGACCCTGTCTCAAAAAGACAAAAAAAAAAAAAAAAAAAAAAAAATTATGCAGCTCTGAATTTACCTCCCAGCAGCACAGACACTACTGGAAGGCTCAGCACATGCTGAAGATATGTCAAGCATTTCTCAAACTTCGGATAAATGAGATGTCAGGCTTCTGGTGAGCCACTAAAGCAAGTCAGAGAGGAAACAAACACCTCCCGTCGGTGGCCGAGAGGCACATACCCGCTCTCCTTTGATGGCTGAGGCTTGTGCTGGGGCTGGAAGTTTTCCTTCCATTACAAGCTGCACTACATTCCACAGCATCGCCACTTTGCATTACTTCTGTAGGCTGAGGAAAGCAAGATGTTTGCCCGAGTTCTCACAGCTGAAAAACTACAGAGCCACGATTCAGACCTGAGTCCGTCTGCATCAATGTAGCTGCTGTTTTCCCTCCTCCAGTGCCACATCCCCATTTTTCATAAAGACACAAACATACTCCAAGCCCAAGGCTAATTTTCCAAACCCCAACCTTTGACTCGAAGACATGACTCAGCAACCTGCACGAGCCAGAGGAAGAACACCAAGGGCAGCCCTGGAGCCTGAGGTAAAAGGAGAAGCAGACTAGTAGGAAATGCCCCTGCGTGCATGGAAACTGGGAATCTGTAGCTTCCCTGAGCAGGAGACAGCAGTGCTCGCTTAGTGGCCACAGAGCTCTCTCTTCAGAAATTGCTCACATATCTTGGTGGGAAGAAAGCTTGCCCTGAGTCAGAACTGCTGCTATGTAAAGTCAAGCTGAATTCAAGTTCAAGTCACTGAAGTTCTAGTCTATTTTATACAACTCAGAGAAATTTTAGCAATCAACCTACTGATTTATACCAATGAGCAAACTGAGGCTGGGCTTGCAGGCGAACACCTCCAAAGAGTTGCGAGCCAATTAGCAGAGGAAGCAAGCGCAGAGCCAGCAGACAGCCCAGGGCCAACTCCCCTGGGACGATCTGCTGCCAGGCCAGGATCCAGCTTCTCTGTATTTTTTAAAAATCATGTTCTTCCCCTTTTATTGAACTAAAAATGCTCTGACAAGCTTGGAAATGTTAATAGACCATCTGAAAGAGCTGGCACCAAATGCAGCTGAAAATGCAAAACAGAATCAGTGCTCTTGACTCTTTCTTCTTCCAGCAAAGTTGGTGTGTTTCAAAAGGGCAGGGTTTGTGTGGCTGGTGTGGCTCCCAGGGGAGGAGACCCAAGGCAAGTGTGACTCCGTAGGCCTACACTAAACTGCTAGGGGAGCCACGGGGCCAAGGGCACAGAAGGCAGTGTTTCGGAAGCAAGCCAAGAAAACAGACGAAGACAATGAAAATAGAGGGCATACAGACTCTTGCTGCAGTGCAAAAAGTCAAGTGTCAGAGCGTTTAGTAGAATAAGTATGTCTTGTTTCATGCGGGAGCAGGGTATAAAATTTAAAAAAGAAAGGCCGGCCAGATAGCTTAGTGGACTAAAGCACCTGCTCAGGCAGAGTTCAGTGGCTGGGTTTCGATCCCTGGTGTGCTATTCCGGCCTCACCCTCTGGGATACGGTGAGATGGCAATTGGAACTGGGTATGAAGGTGAGTGCCTATAATCCTGGCGCTTCGGAGGCTTACAACAGGAGAATCATTATGAGTCCGATCTATGTGGTGAGACCCTGTAGACTCTGTACTAAACACAGAAAAAAACTGAAAAAAGAAAATATACCCAGAGTTTCCTATGTCAAACACATATGTACGTATGCTTATATGTGTACGCAGTATATATGCATGTATATGCACAAGTGCATTATGTGCATGTGTGTTTCTATAGATCTGTGTGCAATGTGTATATGTGTATGCATGTGTATGTCTTCTACATATTGTGTGAACATGTCACTGTGTATATGGATGACGTGCATATGTATTCTGTATATATGTGCATGTGTATGTATAAGTGTATATGTAAGTATTGTACATACTAAATGTGTAGATTTATATAGGGGAATATGTGTGTGTGTACTTTGCGTATTTATGCATATGTCTGTTGTGTTTATCTGCTTATGTATTAATATATGTGTATACATGTATGAGTCACATGTACCCATAAGAACTTGTTCCTAAGTGTGTTTTAAATATGCACAATAACATATGTACAATACATACACATGTACATCCATACATATACAGAGTACACAGATATACATCTATATGCATATATAGATATAGATACATATGCAAATACTCTCCATATAGACAGATAGATTTCCATATATTACCCTCCCACTCCTTTTCACCATCAGCACTGAGACTACGCCTCAGGCCCAATAGTTGAAACTCAGTTTTCTTCTACTTTCCACTTGAGCTAAGCAAAGTGAAATACGTTTTTATATAAGAAGGCAGTCCCTCAAAGAAAATAATTCTGAAACCCCCACTGCTGATCCTGATTCTGACCTCAAGGCATTGAAGCCACCCAGATTACCACTGTCCAGCACCTTCTGGAGGAAGTGACCCATGCCTGTCTAGTTCAGTGTGGATGCTGGCCCAAGAGACAGGCAAGCCCTGAGTTTCAATCCCAACCACAAGCCTTTGTGTTGGGCCTAGGGGTAGCAGTGCTCAGAATGTGGGACTGTGCTTGGACAGATGATAAATTTTACAGAGCAAGATCAAATCGACATGCAATTTGGCTCCATCAGATATGCCAACATGATGGATGTTTGCTCATCAGTGGAGTCAAGATTTGATCTGCCAGCCCAGCAGTGCAATCAAAATATTACCCACTCTGAGTCCCAGGACCTTATGAGAGACTTAGTAGGGGGCTGCTTTTGGTATTGGTGTTGTTATTATTTTATCACAGGGCTTCTCTGTCTATTGAATTATAACTGATTTCTCTCGTAGTTTATTGCAATTTGCTGCTTTGTTCCTCATGTCAAAAAGCCAATATAATTTTCAGCCAAAACATAAGGCACGACATTATGATAATGGCATCAGTGTTTCATCCATCAGTAGAAACTGAATGCATTACTTAACACGTTTCAGGGGAATTCAAGATGAATTTGGAAAGTTGCCCTTCTGGAAAGTATGTACTTAAATCTTTGGATGATCATTTAAGTTTGGAAAAACGCTGGTCACCTGGCTTCCTCGAGCCAAGGCAGTCTCCTGTTTTAGAAAGTGACCTGGACTGCCTCACACACAACAATAGACCAGGACATGGATAATTACAATCCTCTGGAAAGAAGTTTCTAATCTGGACAATGGCTGATCCAAAGCCCTTAGCCATTGGCTTCCAAGAGCCATCTGTATCAAATTGATTGGCTGCGAGGGTGGATAAGCAACAATAGTGAATCTAAGGTCATGGGATCAAGTTCATGCACATCTCAGCCAAGGAGCTCAGCCAGGGTTGTAGGGAAATACGACCCCATGCTAGGAGTCTTTTCCAGCCCTGTTGGCTCTGGGTACACATAGGCTTTGTTGCCAAGAAGACAACTGCAGCTGTAGGTGGGTTGCAGCTTCATCCAACTTAACAAGTTTTGACTGAGCCAATATCTGAAACCTGATGCCGTCCCCATGAAGTGAAGTTAGCGGCGAGAGTGAAGTCTCCTCCTTGTCCTTGAGAAGCCCATTGTCAGGTAACAGAATTCCAGAGGCAAACAAGCAGTTTCGTTGAGACCTGTAATAGAGGCAGCTACAGAATGCTGTAAAAACAAATGGAAAGGAAAAGGTCTTTGGGGAGTAGGAAAACCCCACGGTGGGATGCCAGGATCAGGATGCTTTTATACGGATGCCCCGGAGTACTTATTATACTAAAGGGAAACCAGAATTGGGTTAGGGTGTGCATATTGTCAAGTGTCTCCTAGAATGGTGACTTTAGGTCCCTCTGCTATAGCTCACTCCACCTTCAAAGGAAATCTTCATAAAGTAACCTGGCTAACATCAACAACTTTCATCCCCCATCATGACCTAGAGCTGTTAGCATTGTACTTGGAGTCTTTCTGTCCCAGACACAAATCCTAAGCCAGGAGTCAAAATCTTTTTCTTTAAAAGATCAGATCATAAATACATTCACTGCACCATGCCCGACGGTCTCTGTCACAAAGTCAGTACACCCTGTCCTTGTAGTGGAAAAGCAGCCACTAACAGTGATCAAGAAACTGACACAGCCGTGTGCCCACAAAGCCTTACTTACACAGAACTGTATCTTAGGAGCCCTGTTTTATGCTACAGATTAAAGAGTAAACAGGCCATTGTTAGTGGAGGGAGCATGGATACGATAGAAGGAATAGTATCCAAGGAAGATAAAGAGGCCAGCAAAGATCTGGTATTGGTGTTGTTATTATTTGATTACAGGACCTCTCTGTCTATTGAATTATAACTGATTTCTCTTACAGTTTATTGCAATCTGCCACTTAGATCCTCATGTCAAAAAGCCAACATAATTTTCAGCCAAAAAATAAGGCACTACATTATGATAATGGCGTCTGTGTTCCACCCATCAGTAGAAACTGAATGCATGACTTAACATGTTTCTGTGTTAATTAAGCATTTATGCATATGTCCATTGTGTTCATCTGTTTATGAATATATATGTATACATGTATGAGTATGTATATGTATGGGTCACATGCACCCATAAGAACTTGTTCATAAGTGTGTTTTAAATATGCACAATACCATATATTATTTTGCATATTTAAAAGCTCACACTCTCCACTTAAGACACTGGTTCAAGCCAGTGTCTCAGTTACTCTCTACTCATTGCAGGGACAAAATATCCAACACCAAAATGAAGGAAGGAAAGTTTTATTTAGCTCACCGTTAGTGGAGGCTTCAGTCTATACTTGGCTGGCTCCAGGCAGAAGGCAGCAGCTCCTGGTGGCAGAGAACAGCAGAGAGCAGAGGAGGGAGCAACAGTGGTGGTGTCTATCAACTTTCTCTCCCTTCCTTCCACACTGACTGTGAGGACTGGAGCTCCATGATGAAACTCGGAGCTCCTCCAGCTGAAGAGATCAAAATCTTCTGAAGTAGCACAACTGCAAAGTAGCACAGTGAACATGAAATCTCCTCCAAGGAAGTGGGGTGCTCAGAAGCCTATCTCAGCCCCTTTATGTACTGTTTTTGTGCTGAGTCACTCTAGGGTGGGTCATCCATGCTCTAGGGCGTGGAATTACCAAGTAGATCCAACCAAGCTTCTGACATATCAAGTAGACACAGTGTATCAACCACCACAACCAGTTACTAATGTGAGCCCCAAGAGCTTGATGCCATTGGAAAATGGTAGAAAAGCACAACTTAAAACCATCTCAATAACTCCATAATAGTAATGAGTTACCAGCACAACTGGCAAATTGTCCAAAGGTGTTGACTTGAGCCTTTCACTGCTCAGTATATTAATATAGCTTTACTTTTTGTACCTCATGGTTATACTTTTCTGCTCGATGGTTAAGACCAAGTTAAAGCAAGACCTATATAACTAAAAATGTAACTTCCACTATCTGATAAGGTCAGTCTAATCTTTGGGGTAGATATATAGCTACTTTCTCTTAGTTAAATGAGAAGAAAGGTTTGCACTAATAGTGTTTATACAAGATATCATGTCCACATCTTGCCCTCTGAATAATTACTCTGAAGACAACAATATGCAATGTACTAATTATTGTAATTGTGCTACTAACCTGCTCTGAAACTGTTTCATTGCTGGTTTATCTCATTAAATGAATAAAAGTTTTTTTGAAACCATCTCAGCCAATGGGAAAGGACTCAGGCTACTTATACCACAGACACATTCATCATTACTTAGGGGCTGTCCTTTGTGGAGAGAGAGAGTGTAATTCCCTGGAAATTCCCATCCACCAGATTCTGAGGCAGACTGAGGTTGTTGGCTGCTGACAGAAACACCAGTGCTGGCCTCTGGAACTCAGGCTGATAATACTGAACTGGCAAAAGAACCCGTCAGGGCTGGAGCTAGTGCCAGCAGTGCCCACGACAGTCCAGTTCTTGCGCTATGCAGATCAGCCATGCCTCACAGTAAGTTGGCTCAATCTGAAAACTAATTCTTGAGGAGAGAAACTGAAACAACTTGAAAGCAGAGAATCAATGGGCTGTTGGACAAGCTACAGCCTAATCCGTTTTGAATCCAAGACCATAATTGCTCTTCATCAATCCCCTTTCTGTCTGCTCCAGGTTTCTCTCACTCTCAGCCTGATCTAGGTCAGGCTAACCTAACTTTAAGGTTTCTTTTATCATGTACATGAATTACTTTCAGACAAAAATCTTACAAAATTGTATTCTGATTCTATAAAAGAATAGTATTCTATTAGCAGCGAATAGGCACTCACAATTGTTCATACCCTACCTTCAAATGGGCTCATAGGTGAAATGAATGTAATGCGCTCCCTGCACAACAAACTAGAACTCTTCTTTCTGTTTTGAAATCCATCTTCCTCCTGATTTCATGTGTTAGCATATACTTGCCGATGCCAGCTGTTGGCTTATTAGAAAGAGTTCACCAGTGTGAATTCTTCTACTGCTTCATTAATAGATACCATATTGTTCCGCTCAGATAAAGCCACAGTACTCCTGGCTGTTTGAGCCCAGGGCCAGAGATGCTCCAGAGTCCAAGTGAGATTATTTGTTCTCATCGGCTGCCGCACGGAGCCTGGCTCCACAGGAGAGAACAGTTCTTGCCCTGGCGCTATTCACATTCCAGAACCACTGGGCTCCTCCAAGCAGCATATTTTTGGGCTCATTTCATTTCATGTCTTTGACTCAACCATCTGGAAGGAAAATCAAGAGAATGATGCCTCATCCTTTATTCCAGGGAACCTGGAGAGGCCAAGCTAACCAAATTAATGTCAATTCCTTTTGCAGACTTATAATGAAAGGAATCTCCTCGGGTCTGCTGATCCTGCTGGGGCTCAGTTGCAGCTGTTGTCCGAATCAGCTCCTCCTGGCCTCCCCCAAGCTGATTAAGAGGCAGCTTAACTTCATGAGCGAATAAAATCTGCAGACAGAGAAGGGGCTTTCTGCCTTCATCTCTCTTGCCAGCCTGGCAAGGGGAAAAGCACACAGCCAAGAGATCAGCACACAGATCTGGCTCTCATTTAGAAGGCTTCAGAAGTCCAAGAAGAGATCAGGCTATAGCTCATCTGGTGTAGAGCAGCACTGGGCCTGCGTTGTTGCCTGACTCTGCCCTCTGCTGCATATGTTACCTGGGAGACTGGTACCATTTTCGGGCTTTCATTGTCTTCTTTGTAATAAGTAACCAATCAGACATACCCTAAGTATCTCGCCAAGGTATCATGGCAAGGACTCAGAACTGATATCATATAAATTAAATTTTTCATGAACTTCAAAATATTCTAAAACTGCCACCTGTAGGGTAAGTCTAGATGTTGGTTCAAGGATGAGCTCACATTCAGAAGTGTCAGATTTTACTGCTGACTCCGTTCATGATCGCTGTTTCACATTCTGGGCCTCCAAGTTCCACTTTAGAGACTGAGAAACAAATTCCTCTGGAGGGGGCCTGGTGGGATGGCTCAGTGGTCTAAAGCACCCGCTTGGGAAAGCTTGGGTGGCTTCAGGGACCGCGGTTCGATCCCCGGCACCACATGCTGCGCCAACCCTGCCCTCAGGGCGGGCTGAGCTGGTCATAAAAATGAGTGAATAAACAAACAAAGGTTCTGAAACAAGAAAAAAATAAATAAATAAAATTTAAAAATCTTAAAAAAAAAAAAAAAAAAAACAAATTCCTCTGGAAGGCTGAGACAGAAGGCTTTGAATTCAAGCCCAGCCTAAAGAGCTTCCCAAGTTTACAGGACACTTTCTCAGAACAGAATGCGGCTAGTGACAGTGCTCAGCATAAAGGCTCTGAATTCAGCCCTGAGTGGTGACAGGGAAAAGTGGGACAGCAGGAGAAAATAAGGGGGGTGGAGAGAGAGAGAGACAGAGAGACAGAGAGGAGAGAGGGGAGAGAGAAGAGAGAAGAAAGAGAATAGGGAGGAAGAGAAGGAGAAGAAGAAGAAGAGGAAGAGGAAGAAGGAGGAGAAGGAAAAGAAGGAGGAGGAGGAGGAGGAGGAGGAGGAGGAGGAGGAGGAGAAGAAGAAGAAGAAGAAGAAGAAGAAGAAGAAGAAGAAGAAGAAGAAGAAGAAGAAGAAGAAGAAGAAGAAGACTGGAGGGGAGGGGAAAGTAGGGGAGAGGAGAAGAAGAGGAGAGGAGAGAGGTGGAGGAGATGGGGGAAGAGGGAGGGGGAGGGAGGGGAGGAGAAGAGGAGTGAGGGGAAGAGAAGAGAAGAGAAGAGAAGAGAAGAGAAGAGAAGAGAAGAGAAGAGAAGAGAAGAGAAGAGAAGAGAAGAGAAGAGAGCAGAAGTCTGCAGAAGTCTGCCGTGGCATTTCCATGATCCATGGTCATGACTGGAGCTACTTGAGGGAGAGAACGGCTTTCCATTTATCTGTGTCCTAGCATTAACTCAGGCAGACAGAACTCAGAAAGTATAAATCAGAACAGTATGCTTCCTGGATGAAAGAACACTGAAAGGCAGGGTAAGGAAATAGGGATAGTGTTAACGATGACAGTGTTTGCTAAGCTAAGCACATCACTCGTGTTATCAAGTGTTATCCTTACAACTCCTGTGTAAAT
This sequence comes from Myocastor coypus, assembly GCA_004027025.1. Classification (NCBI taxonomy): domain Eukaryota; kingdom Metazoa; phylum Chordata; class Mammalia; order Rodentia; family Myocastoridae; genus Myocastor; species Myocastor coypus. Next base: position 17,285 of record PVJA010023299.1, on the reverse strand, counting down.
GCTACTTTTAACAGCCTGACTTTTCAAATAAGGCGAGCCAGTCATAAATGGGTTAAGTAACGTGTCCGAAGTGAACGAAGCAGTCTGCAGGCAAGCAAGAGTTCAAAACTGCATATCTGGACCCTAAGGTCCATGCACCATTGAGCAGATGGATATTCCTACCTCGGCACCATTCGTGTGTGTGTGTGTGTGTGTGTGTGTGTGTGTTGAGACAAGGTTTTACTATGCAGTTAGTACAGGCTGTCCCTGAACTTGCTGGTGTAGTCCCGGTTGCCCTCAAACTCACGGTGATCCTCCTGCCTCAGCCACCCTGAGTTCTGAGATTACAAATGTTCACCCGCATGCCAGGCTGTAGGGCCTCGCTACCCAGGAGGACAGGGCACAGGATTTCATCCCCACGGTCCTGGTGGCAGCTGACCTTTATGGAGCACCTTCGCAAGGACTTCATATCTGTTGGCCTTGTCACCTTGGAGCAATTCTTATCCTAGTTCTAAGACAATAGTTTTGGGTTTTTTTTCTTTTAATCTTATCTGTGCATATAGTTGTTTTTTTTTTGTTTTGTTTTGTTTTTGTTTTTTTTAATTTATGCTCCACTTCACATTACAATTAGTTAAGGAAGACTTTTAAACCATTATTGTATGTTCTACTAGCCAATCTTGCTGAAAGGCTAAAAACACCACAATGACTGATTTCTGTAATATTCAGAAGAAATCGGGTTGAGAGTTTTACCAATAGGGCAGCTGTGTGCTCTTGGAGAATGAGCAGTGTTCCAGCTTGGAAGTCTTACAATCCCTTTTTTATTTTCTGTAGTGCGGACTGAACCCAGGGCCACCGTACTGAGCAATGAGTCTCCGCCTCTCCTACGCCCTTTTTCTTTTCAGGACAGTGTTCTGCTAAGTGGCTAAATTCCCCAGGATGACCTCCGACTTGCAGTGCTCCAGCCTTCCCCTCGCAGTGCCGGGACTGCTCCACCACATCACTACTCAGAGCAGAACTTTCTACCATACATACTCCCAACATGAAGTTCTTGCCATGGGCAAATCACTCTCAGGCCAAATCACTCAGCAGATTAAAGCACCGGCAGGCAGGCAGGGGGACGGGAGCTCTATTCCCAGGCCTGCCGTGCTGGCCCCAGCACCCCCAGCCACATTGAGAGGGCAATAGAGACTGGGCATGGTGGTGCGCACCTGTAATACCAGCTCTTGGGAGGCTGTAAACAAGTGGACTCTGAGTCCAGTCTAGTAGTGAGACACTGAATGCCCTGTAGATCTTTGCCAGGTGCAACCTTATTTAAATTTCAACAGGACAAAGTCCAGCTCATTTGCAATGGTGTGCTTTAAGAAACTGCTTTTCAGAGTCATCGGCCAGCTTGATCGCGCTCCAGGCAGCAGCCACGTGGGCTGCCCTAGCCTCTGTGGCTGTCACTCCAACTGCTGGGCTAAACTCCGACTCTCAGTCTGCTCAGGTGAAGGAAAACTAGCCCACCTCTGACATCTGATCAGAGACATGAACTGCAGTCGGGGAAGACAGCCTGTGAATGATGCAAAGCTCCCTGGGTCCAAGAAACAGTACAGAAGAAGGGCGACCCCCGAAACGGGCTCCGTGTGCCCCAGTGCTGCTCCGAGGTAGACTCCAAATACCTCGTCCGTTGCATCTTGGGCTGTGCCAGGCTCTGTCATTAGCCTAAGGCCATGAGGAATGATACTGCCACATAGCGAGTTACATGAAGCACACCTATTTCTTAGACAGGCAGCAAGGGGAGACAAGCCTCGGAGAGAGGGTGAACCAGGCCTCAAGGCTTGGAAAAGCTGTCCAGGGTGACGGGGTCTTCTACACACTCATCCGGTTTGCACTGAAGCTGAGGAACAACTCTGAAAAGCAGCTTGCTGTGCGCTCCACACCCCTGCCCCTGGGGACTCAGGACCACTGAGCTAAAGCACTGAAGGGTATCTCTCATCTGGAGAGGAGAATGGAGCCAGGCTGCTTTGGAGTCAGCTGCTCCTTATCTTAGGAACCTGCATTCTTGGAACCTCCCACTGTCATTCTTGAGAGCTACAAATGAGAAAGCCAAGGTGGGTCTGTTCAAGGCCACCCAGAGTACCGTCCTCCACAATGGCTGCACAGCTGCAGCAGGAAAAACGCAGTCTTGGAATTCTGAGAAACAAAGCTCCAATCCTAGCCCGACCATCTAGGAACATCCATGGCCTTGGGTAGTGACAGCGTCCTTGTCATTATTTACTCATGGGTTTAAATAAAGTCTTAACAGTTTTTTTTTTTTTTTTCCTGTATTTTAGGACAGAGTCTACAGGGTCTCACTACATAGATTCGACTCATAGTGATTCTCCTGTTTTCGGCCTCCCTATTGCTGGGATTACAGGCACGAGCCACCACGTCCAGTCTCAGTCACAGCCTCAGCTCAGCGCATGGGTGAGACTGGCATGGCATGTCAGGGATCAAACCCCAGCCACTGCTCAGACACTTTAGTCCACTGAGCAAGGATCAAACTCAGAACCTTGTGCTTGCCAGGCAAACACTTGTTGTAGTTCCCACCCCTCCTTAACACATTTGAAATCATGTTTTCAGTTCTAAAAGGACTGATTAAATCAGGGAGGTGATGGTGGAGCTCAGAGATAGAGTTCTTGCCTTCTTGTCCTGCAAGGACAAAGCGCTGGATTTCCTCCAGCAACTACACCATAGTCAATAAGGCACACTTCACACAAGAAGCCCTCAGACCATGCTGGCTTTCTTGGTTACAGCAGGCTGCCCGGTGTAGACATCACTGACATTTCAGCTGGTCATTCTCTGCTGTGGCAGCTGTCCCATGCATTGGAGGACATTAAGAGCATCGCTTGCCCCTACTCAGAGTGCTGGATGACAGTCGAGCGTGTTAACAATCACAGCAGCCATCAATCATTGTCATCAAAAAATGTCCCAAGCATTGCCAATTACTTCTTGGGCTTGGACAAAACCAGCCCAGGCAGGAAACCACTGGTTCAGATGGAAATTAACCTATCAGGAAATTGACCAGGGATGGCCCTCACAAATAAAGTCTGCAAATGTCCCTAGACAAAGGTCCCCTGCCAGCAAGTCACAATCATCCTTCGTGCTCCCAATAGTAATAGATGGATGCATGTGATTTTTTTTTTAATGCCTTCCTGGCTGGCACACATTTCCGGGTTCGTTTCAGTGCACGCCCAGGTGCTTCTGTGACACTACTGCGCAGGTGTGGAGGCCCTAATTGCTTCGCCTTGTACAGGGAGACTGAGTGGGGCACGGGTCGCTGGACTCCTCGGAAGACCTGAGAGTACAGCTGGGACTTCTGCAACTGAGAGGAAGAAATCCTGCTGATCGGTGAGAGCTCCAGCCCTAGATGTGTGGGCTCCAGCCTGCTCAGCAGCACCTCTGTCCTCATACCCCACCATTCTGTGCTGGCTTCTCCAGTTTCCTCAAGTACTGAAGCCAATTCCTTGTTATGAAAGATCTCTCTCTCTCTCTCTCTCTCTCTCTCTCTCTCTCTCTCTCTCTCTCTCTCCCTTTCTCTCTCTCTGTGTGTCTCTCTCTCATATATATCATATATTTTTGTGCCTATCCTACCAATTCTTTGGTTTAGCCGAGCCATGACTCATACACGGAGAAAGCATTTCACAGAACTGCTCAAGGCCAACTTCACTCTCACTGAGTAAGGGGAAGATCTTCAGTACTCCGGTGCACAAATTCAAGTTACCATTCCCCTAAGAATACTGATATGTTTTCACCTGAAAGCCAGGAAGGTATGGATATTCTACCTTCAGACCATCATGTGATTATTTGCTGCTTGATCTGTTATTGACTCACCCATTGACTTATAAGGCTATAAGAGTTCAACAGAAGAATAAATATATAGTAGTACCCAAAGCACGGCAGTCATCTCCATTCCATACAGCTAGACCTTAAAAATATTTAGCGACCTTTCAAAAAATGTAACTTATAATACATAACATATAGGTCTGTTTTCACGGGAAGAAATATTAGCATATTTTAGTTTATTTTCAAATACATTCATTCTTTGTGTATGTGTGTGTGAGAAAAGGGTCTCACTCCACAGTGCAGACTCATCGTGATCATCCTGTTTTCAGCCTCCCTAGCACTGGCACTACAGGCTTGTGCCACCAGACTGCATCGCAGGCTCAGCACAGCTGCGGGGTAGAGACAGCACAGCGCGCAGTGGCGAGTATCGAACCCTGACCCCTGCTCTTGCCTATGCAAGCGTTTAGTCCACTGAGATATCTCACTGACCCTTCCTTTGTTCTTTTTTAAATTAGCCACATTATAAAACATAAGGAAATTAAAGGTACCAAAGAAATGGCCACATAAAGAAGAATGGTATGCAGTTAAAATAGGTCACAGCAGTGTCACATGAAACATTTAGGATTAATGAAGGAGCCAAGCATTTGGCTGGGAGAATAAGTCAGTAATGATCTTTTCTCTTTGGAGATTCGCAATCTTTACGATATTCCTGGTTGATTATGGATAAGGATGTGTTTGTGCTTACAGTGTCCTTCGGAAGCTGTCTTGCCTTCTTACAGCAAGAAGGGCGGATGCCATTTGCTGTGATTCAGAGAGGCACACGAAGAGATTCCATATGGGTGCACAGGGGAGCACACGGCACGGAGTGCAGGATGCAGTAGCTATGGGGAAACGGACAGAGACTTCAGGCGTAGGTGGCTGTGCAGGTACCAAAGACAACAGCAGAAAACTGAGGCAGTGACAGTGTTTAAGAAAAATGATAACACATTTGACTTACATTGGCCCGAAGCACTGTGGGAGAGAGCCACAAGGAATTGGAATGAAAAGGATGCAGTGCAGAAGACCCGGGCTGGCCTAGGTAGCGGCATTCGCGGCACTTATGCTTCACATTTTAACCAGGCTCCTGCTGCCTGATGCCTTTGCTCTGAGCTGGGAACAGCGGCAGGAAAGAGGCCTTCTCTTGCATCCGCACCAGCCAGTGAATCCTGCAGCGTATCATGAGGTCTTGAGCAACGAGCCCAGGCCCAGGCCTAGAGCAGCCCTGAGAAGAAGCCTCAGGAGCCAGGGCCAGAATGCCAGCACTGAGTGTGAGGCCCTCGGGGTGCCTCGGGCCAGGCCTGACTGCAGAGCTGCGCCCTGCTCTAGAGAAGCCGCACCCTTAAGCAGCGCCTGCAGTTGCAGGTGAACTTCGGGAATCACGGAGCTCAGATTTGACATCCAGCCTTGCTGAAAGACACTCATAACCCCAAGTCAGCCCTGAACAGAGGTTTTGGTCATTTGCAGACACACCCAGGTCTGCAGAAATATGTGAGATGCTGAGTGAACCCCAGGGCTGCCTGGGCCGCCCGCGCAGGCTTCATTCATGCTGTGTAAGTGTTCCTTTCACAGCCTGGTCAGTGTCACATTTTCACATGCAGGGCCTTTGCTTGGTGATTCTCCTGCTCACTGGCCCTCGAGCATTGTGCTGTCCAGGGTTTCCAGCCTCGGGCCTGATGCGCTAGAGAGGCTTCATTTGGTCATGAGTTACAGTGCTGTTAACCATGAGTTCAAAGCCACTGAATCCACAATCTATATTAAGCAAGGTGTCTGCCTACAGAACACACATACGCAGCGTTATCTATTGATCAGGTGATGAAAATTTAACCCGAAGCTTGTGAGAAACTAATCCAGTTATGTCTCACACGGTAAAGTTTCCTTGTTTGTGAAGTCAGTATTCACAGTGGCTCTCTAATGAATGCAACTGCGAATAATGAGAAGTAACCGTATTTCACTGGCCGGCATAACGTTGTACGAATCAGCTGTGAGCCGCAGAAAGCTCTTCAGGATCCTATCTCACTAGGGCATATTCCTCTGCCTGCATGAGACTTGCCACCCTCTGAGGGACCCTGGCCTACAAGAATTCATAAACCCTGACTTCTGGCAGCCAGGGCAAAGAGATGCCAGCTCAGGCAGAAAAGTATGTCCTGCAGGTAACAATTAGGAAAATCAGACTTCAACTTTTACATCCTGTAGGTGAAATAAACAGCACAGCAGCCATAGTGTGATTGCTGGGTTTGCCTCTTTGAGATTATCACACTGCTCAATCTTAACAATAATAAGTCTATGCCTAGCTCAAACTGTCTGGGGAGAGGAAGCAGAGTCAAAGGAGCAAAGCAACATCTGCAGTAGCCATGTCCAGGAGAGGCCAAGGGCCACTAGAACCACCCCACCCCAGCCCCTAGGATTTGGGGTGACTTTTCAACAAAATCATTCTTATCCCCACACAAATATTTCAGTGCCTCTTGGTGCCTTTGCTGAAGACAATTTAGTAACATCAGGGTCTGATCTGTCTTTTTTATGATCTTATAAATAACAACCATCCAGGGATGGCCTTGGCTATGATTCTCTCCAAATATTAAATTAGCTTCTGTGGGAGAAAGTAAATCTAAGAGGCATGCCTTATTGCTTCTATAAAAACTGGCGAGATGGCCAGCAGGGTCTGCTCCACCCGAGGGTTCCACAGAGGAGAAGGAGGGTGGTCTGTCTACAGAAAGACCCCATTGCAGGGTCACATGTCCTACCCAGCACTGTCAGACTTCTATGATAATTCACAGATCGGATGACAGGTCTTGCTCTTGTCTTATTGGGCAACCGCAGTGTTCTAAAGAGGCCTTGTGGACTACAAGCCTTTGCCTCCTGCGCTGGCTCACCTGAGTTACTTAGGACAGAAGGCCAGTTTGCAGGGTTCAGCTCTTTTGGAAGTTATCGATGGTCTGTTTTATCAGAGTTCCTGCCAGTAAATCAGAAAGGTACAGGAATAAACTCTGAGGCTCTTGGTCCAAAGGAAGGAGCCCTGATGCTTCCATTCATTAATTCATGAATCCACTTGTTTCCTGATGTGGTAAATAGATAGTAGGCACCACTGGTATTCTTGGCACTATTCTGAGCACTTAAGCTACAGCCAGAAAGAAAGCCTCACCCCTGCCCTGGTGGGTGCAGGAAGGCCATCACTGTCCCGTGCATGGGGGACTGATCAGGAGAGCGAATAGTGCTAAAATACACAGGATACCCGACCCAGTCTCCAACGCTCAGGGAAACTTTTCCAAGAATGAGACTGAGGCCAGGAGAATGAATGAAGCAGTAGATCCAGCAATCGCCAGAGGCCCACGTGGCCCTACCAGGCAGGCCTGTGAGGGAGGTCGGCCTATTCCTGCTACTTTGCCAGACTGGCCCATAGACTACAGGACAGACCAAGATGGAACATGAGAACAAGGCACAAGAAGCCAGACCAAACAGTCCAAAACCCTGGCACAGTCGTGTAGGGACAGAATCCCAAGTTCTCCTGTCCTGGACCTTCCCTGGACCCCAGCAGGCACCCTCTTGCCTGACTGGGGTACACAGAGCTGCTCTCCCCTGCTCTTGGCATCCCCCGTGAGGCTTTGCCTCACCCTGCTTCTGTATCCTTTTCTGTTCTGCCTTCCAATTCCCAGTCTTCAGTGCCTCCTGAGCCTCTGTGCAGCAGCCCATGGAGAAAAAAGTGCCCCCTCCTTTACCCTTTATCCACAACTCCACCCACCCAGTCTGCAGTGGGCTGGGGGAGCCAAGCAAACCACAAGAGGGCGTCCTCAGCACTCTGAGGGTTGTGGCATAGAGTCTACAGGTGTTAAGCCTAAGAGCTCATGACCCAACTACTGCCTTTGTGTTCCCCTATAGAGCTGTCCATGTCATGGCCATCAACAACCACACGAGGAAGGAGAGAGAGAGGGAGAGAGAGAGAGAGAGAGAGAGAGAGAGAGAGATGCCCGGTGCCAGCAGCGATGCTATGGCTTTCTAAGATCCCACAGCCAGGCTCCTGGAGATAGGCCCGCCACTCTATACTTAGAGTTCATTCTATTTGCCTTGCCTCACCACAAGGAAATGTTTCCTTCAACAAGCGCTTGCACTTTCCAAAGACTGGTCCTTGTGAACTAGCTGTTTCATTCTTTGACTGAAAATCTGTGATTTCAACTGCTTCTTAGAGGCTGCATAAAAAATAAAAAGACCATGATGAGGCTGCCCAGATAGCTCAGCTGATTAAAGTGCCTGCTTCTGCAGATGCAGGAACCAGGGTTTGACCCTTAGTGTGCTGTGCTGACCCCCCACCCCCGCGTGTGCAGAGACAGCGATTGAGACTAGTCATGGTGGTGCACGCCTGTCATCCCAGCTCTTGGGAGGCTGGAAACAGGAGGGTCACTGTGAGTGTGATCTATGTAGTGATCAGAACTCATGGTGGGTTCTGTCCTGTGGTTTGGTTTGGTTTTATTTTTTCAAGCTTAAGCTGTGTCTGTGCTCTGGTGCGGGGTTGTGCAGAAGCCCTGGAACTGGAGTCCAGGAGTGCATTCCCCACGAGAGACTCCATTTACCATGTGCTCCATGAGCCAAGGTTGGGTGATAATCTGAACCAGGTGATGAAGGTTCTTACACCAACAACTAACTAACCTTAAGGTTTCTGCTTAAATGAGGGAGCAGCTGAGTCTCCTGTCCAAGTGCCCCCTGCTGCTTAGGAGGTGCAACAAGGGTCCCCATGCAGCCGCGAAGCTGCCCCCTCTGCACTCCTCCTGTACTTGCTCCATGATATAAGTTCTGCCTGGACTTCCAGCTCCCTCCTTGGCCACCCAGCAGATACCACCTCCTGCTTTAGGGATCAATACAAACTTCACCCTCTCATCCCTACCCCCATGCACCCTATCTAATAGTTAATGGCTCCTTACCTGCCCTAAACCCAAAATTTTATTCTCACCACCAATGTAGCTTACCTTTGTGGAGGCTGTAAGGACAACCTCCTCTCCTCTCTGAATTCCTAGTTCCTAGTGACAATGTCTAGCATATGCTTACTCCTAAAGCAATACTTGTTGGATGAAAAAATAAAATGAAACAAGTACAAAGTTCATACTGGATGTTATGAGCCTGGGGACGTGATTTCAGGATGAGAATTAACTATCTGGACCTATCAGGTCCTTTTCTTCTGTCCCTCCACAAAGCATGAGCCAGTTTAATGCTTGCATCAGGAGAATGAAGTAGAGGCTTAGAACTCAGCACAACGCACTCAGTGTGGAATCAGATCCGGGCCCAGCTGCGCTCAGCCTGCGACCTGGGCTCATTTCACAGAGCTCACATTTATAGCCCCAACCACAGGACTCCAGACATGATCCCAGCTATGGACACTATTTTCCTCCTGTTCACATCTCTGTCATTCACTGCCACCAGCTTTCTATCAGGAAGTCTTGCAACAGACCAAGTCAGTGAAATGCTAAAGGCAAAAGAGGTGACGCATGCTTCATTGCTTGCTGACAGTCACGCAAATAGCAAGGATGAGTCATTAAAACTTTCCATTTCCCAAAGGAACTATCAGCCAAACCTCTTCTCTCATCCCACCAGGCTTCCTAACAGCCCTGCATGGCACTTAATAGTTTAGCAGAGGAACAAAGTGACCCATGGAAAACTATAGGAGTAGAAATTTTCCTAAGGGACTTCTTTTTGTATTGAAGAGTCTCACAGCTCTCCTTTCAAGGAAACATTTGCTCCAGAAGCCAGCCCAGAAATTCCTTGAGACATTGACATTCCAGGATCAGTTCTATCTTCTGTTATGATTACCACAGTTTCTTTCTTAATTATATCATACAAAGGCTGTCAAAGCACAATTATTGTTCTTATATTTCATGTTCCTAAGCCAACTCGGTACTTAGCACGGGCTGTATCAAATCTCATTCCCATAGATCAGCTCTGGAATTAGAAAATTCATGAAGTGCAACATATTTATGTTAGCAAAGGCTTCAAAATGCATGAAGTTACTTACATACAAGTGCACATGCATGTGAGTGTGCACACACACACATACACACGATGTGCATCATATACCCAAATTGGCAAGGACAAGACCCACCACAAAAGCATTCAGGAAGCTGGACCCTCAACGCTGTGAGGAATTGAAGAACAAAGGACATGGATACCGCAGCTCAATGTCTAGGGCCATTGTCAGTGAGTCTGGCCCACCACCTTACCTCATTGGCCTTTTAATTCACATATGTGAGCTTAAAATTACTTAGACCTTACATTTCGACCCTTACAAGACTAAGTGTCACCCTTCTACTTCAGGCTCCCCAACTCAGCAGTGTTTCCAACCAGATTCCACCAAAGATTTTTATTGTGTGTCATGTAATCCAGCACATGTTGACATGTATCACCAGGAACAGAGAGCTTAGCTCCTAGCTAGCTAAGATATCAATTTAAAAAGCAGAATAGTTTGCTTGGGTTCATATAGTTTGAGGCTTCAGCCCATGGTCTCTTGGCCTTGTTGCTTTGGAGCCTGTGAGGGAGCAGTAGACCATGAGCAGGAGTACACACTGAAAGAAGCCCATCCAGCTCATGGCCTGAATGAAAGACAGGCAGGATCTGGCCTCCCTCCATCCCTTCCAAAGGCTTGCCCCCGTGGCTTTCAGATAACATTCTAAGTCAAAACCATAGCACCACATAACCAAAATAGAAGTTGCAGAAAACAGGCCAAATGCCAAAAGTCTACTTACATTTTTAAACATTTATCTCCTTGTAAAAAAAAAAAAAAAAAAAAAAACTTGCCTTGCCTCTCTGTATAATGGAGATTGGCCAAAACTTTATGGTAGAAGTCACGTGCTTTGAGTTAATAAAGCAATTGCTATGACATTCAGGAAACACAGGTCCATCCCAGTCATCCTTGAGCACAGTGTTACCTGACCTCCCATAAGTTCATCATGAGTCCTACCTCTTCTCACAAACTGAGCTTTTCTAAGTGATTATCATTGTTTTCACTTTCGATCCTCAGGAGATCTCTTAGCCAATGTAAATATTCTCCCTGCCCACATGCAAAACTGTAGTTTTTCTGTAATGTTCTAGTACATCTGTGGTAATTTGCAAGGATTTCTTTTCCTTGGACACTTTCCCAGCTTCCCCTTTGCCCTTGTCACCCACCCCTACCTAAGCCTCCTCAGCATGAGAATGGTAGGTCAGCCAGAGCTCTAGCACCAGGCCTTCGATATCTGCTGAGGACTCTGACCTCCCTAGTTACACATCAGATTCCTCATATGGATTCCCATTACTTTTCTAAGAAGGGGCGCTCCTTTCATTTCCTTTTTCCTAGGTTCCTTTGTACACTGAGAACAGTTCTGACTCGACTTATGTGTATTATTATCCTTCACTTCAGTTGCTAGCATTGATTGGAGAGCTATTCATAAATATTCCTTTATAGGACATACTTTCCTAACATTCTGCTAATACTGTTGCAGTTTGGAGTTTGCAAGAAACCCAATGCAGAACACATTTATAAGATTGTTTTATAACAGTCACCCAAAGAATCACACACAAAGAAGTACAGGAAATCTGTCCACACACTAAAGCCAAAGACTCCAGCTGAGGGCCTGCATCCCACAGTAATGTCCTGCATGAGTCTAGCTGAAGATCTTGAGCCCACAAAAATGCTACCCCATGGGTCCAACTGGAGGCCAAGAGCCCTTGACAATGTCTCATGCAGGCCTATTTCACAGATCTCTGGGAAGGCCCAATGTTCAGTAGTGGAGGCTAGACAGTCTGTGCCAGTAGAATGAAAAATTTGTGCCAGCAAGCTGAGGCATCTGAGCTGGAGCCAGGAAGCAATACTCAGTGTAAGGACCAGAGCTCTCCAGAAAAGTACTACAGCCATCCCCAGCATCACCGAGATCCTGAGTTTCTCTGGTGATGAGAACAGCCAAGTTCCCAGCAAGAAAGCCAGCATGACACGCTTTTCTCCAGGAGAATGAGCAGTGTACCATCTTCTCCTCCAGCCCTAAGAAGTGAGCTCAAAGTGAGGACCAGATCTCCCCCAAAATGGACCACAGCCCTTATCAGCTCCTTCGATAGTGAGAACAGATGCTTTTACCAGCAAAGCAGGTTCTCACAAGAGAACCAACAGTTCCAGGAGTAGACAACAGCTCCCAACAGCTTCTTACTCTCCAGTTCCGCCTCCCATGCTGTCAGCAACAGTCCTCAGGAGCTTCCCACAGGCAGCACCACACTGCCTCAAGCTGACTACACATTGTCAGTGCACCCCAAATACCACGTCGGAACAAGAGCTCCTTTGTCTTAAGACCCAAACTAACAACACATCAAAAAGTCAACTCTTCCTCATCCTTCTGTCTCTCACTATTCTGCCACTTGTGGATGTTTGCTTAAGGTCTGTCTGTGGCTATCCAGGTGCCTTTAGCCTTCATAGAGTTCAGTCAAAATGCTGGGGTCACACCCCTGAGACGCTCTGGTCGTGATGAATGAAAATGGATTTATACACACGCTGGGTTCCTCATTTTGTGAGCAGGACATCTACACTCAGTCCAGAGATTCCGTCTCAGCAGCGCATAGCAGTGACCTACTCATCAGTATGTCTTGTCTACACTCTCTTCCCTGCTACTTCTCATTCCCTTGCAAACATTTCTCGGAACCACTTTCCAAATAAACTGGATACTGCATGCAACTGAGACCTTTGGGGGCGAATATGAAGAAACCTAATGGAAACTATCACTTTTCTCTTCCACTGCAAGGCACACTTGCTCCATCTCCAGCTAGAGTTCACAGTTAGGTTCTTTCAGGGACATAAAAAAAGTCACATCTTGGGGCAGGCGAGATGGCTCAGTGGTCTAAAGCACCTGCTTAGGCAAGCTCAGGCAACCGCAGGGACCGAGGTTCAATCCCTAGCACCACATGTTGCACCAATCCCACCCTCAGGACAGGTTGAGCCAGCCATAAAAAAATAATTTAAAAAAAAAGAATCACACCTGTTTGCAAACTTGGCTTTTCTATAAATTGAACACCAGCCTAGAAATAGCAGCCCTTTCAGAAATTCAGTTCTGCATGAACCATCATATAGCTCATGCTGGATCCGTCTTGTGCAGCCTCTAGCCCCTCAGCACATGTCAGTTGTGATCTATTACTGGGAGCCCTACAGTAACCACCGTATCTTCCTGCTCATTGGACCAGGTATAGATACTCTATTTACTATCCCATGCTCAGAATGAAGACATAGAAATCACCCCCAAGAAGCAGACAGCTACACCGACACCAATACTTAACTAAATTTCACAGAGCCCCAGGTGAGCAAGCTTCCTAATTTACTAGAACATATTGCTTTTAGAAAATTCTGCCAGTAAACAGAAGAGAAACAGCAAGTTGGATATGCAACTGTTATGTATTACCTGCAGTATCATTAATAAGTCAGTGAGGAAAACAAGAATATAGAAAATCCTGACTGACCAAATAGCTCAGCAGATTAAAGCACCCGCAAGCAACTTCAGAGGCTGGGGGTTTGATCCCTGAGCCTGCCATGCCAGCCCTGCCCCCGAGGCATGCTGAGTTGGCAATTGAGACTGGGTGTGGTGGCACATGCCTGCAATCCCAGCTCTTGGGAAGCTGTAAATGGGTGGATCACTATGAGTCCATTCTACTAGTGTGATCCTGAATATCCTGTAGACCCTTCCCTAAAATGCAAAGAAGGAAGGAAGGAAGGAAGGAAGGAAGGAAGGAAGGAAGGAAGGAAGAAAAGAGAGAGAGAAAGAAAGAAAGAAAGAAAGAAAGAAAGAAAGAAAGAAAGAAAGAAAGAAAGAAAGAAGAAAGAGAGAGAGAGGAAGGAAGGAAGGAAGGAAGGATCAAAAAGACAATCCTCAATTCTGTCTCCATGAAGTTAATGTTCTTGTTCACCAATCAAACTATTTCCTTCTTGACCATATTTTTTTATCTGCAGCATAAACCTGCTGAGACCCCCTACTCAGACGTTCCCCAAAGGGACCCTCATAGATGAATTCTGCCAGGTTTAGATCTAAAATGCCCACCAAAGGTCTCATGCACTCAGAAGTTCCTGATGATTTCCTCTCTGAGCGCGCTGTGAGGAGGGCCAACTGGGTGGCGGTGGGTGCCTGGGACTGTGGCCTGGAAGCGTAGCTTCTGGCCTTTGCTCCTGTTTCTCTCTCCGGCTTCCCGGCCACCCTGGGAGCTTGTCTCTTCATGGCTTTCTGCTGTATCATTTCTGCCTTGGAGTGGACCGGCCACAGACTGGACCCTCTGAAACTGTTAGCCAGATACATCCGTCCTCCTTTAGGTTGCAGCTGGTGAGTGTTTCGTTCCAGTGATGGCAAGGTTACCGGTCAAGGTCCTATGTCTAGCTGTTGCCTCCTGCATGCAACCGTGGCTTCTTCATAGCACTGCCATAGCTGGCACCCGTTTTCAGAAGTACCAGGGGTGGCGATTCGGTGGCATCACCATTCAACGAAACAGCCCTCCACCTGCAGTCTCCTAATCTGTGCTTGACCCCTCACCGTGATCAAATGAGTCAGGTCACATCCCATCATTTCCATTGCTTTTTCTCTTACCTCTTCTTTAATTCAGTAACGTTAATAGATTTCCACCTTTCTGCACAGTCACCACCAAGAATTCCCTCTCTGCTTAATAACACCATTCTCTAACCAGATCTTTTATTATTCAAAAGGAATCATGGGTCTGGGAATGTACCTCAGAGGCACAGGGCCCGCCGGGCAAGTTCAAAGTCCTGCGCTCAACTCCTGGTGAAAAAAATAAAAATAGAGAGAGAATCATAATGTATTCATAAAATCTCCAGGTTTTTAAATGTCAACAAACTAATAAAGGATTTATTTAAACTAAAATTAATTCATCTGTCTCTTATAAGGCCAAAATTAATGTATCTGTAGCTTGAACGATACCTGTATCAGCCAATCTGTAGCTTCCGATAATTATGTACTTGTCTGAAGTTCTGCTAACACATCGTGATGCCTCGGGCTTCCTTCCTTTACCGCTGATTCTTTCTTTAGCTTCAAATGTGTCCTCTTTCCTCTTCAAACTGACTTATTCGTTTTAAAACCTTTTTAAATAAAGAATTACCTATAACAATGCACCTTGTTCTCTCTTTCTACCCTTATGGATTCACACTTTTCTCCTCTACAGCTCTTCCCATCCTGCAATGCACCATCAGCTATGGTGAACACACCCTATGTTTTATGAGTCATTTTGTTTTCTGCCACCAGACAGTCCTTGGACCTCAGAATCTGATCACGTACAACTCAACATATCCTTAGTTCTAAAATCTACTGATGTGGTGCAGCCAGGTACCATGCTTAGTATCTAATACATAGAGGATACCTAGTGAGTATCTATTGGATAAAGGATGGGGAAAATGAATACATAGATTAAAATGATGCCCTAATTATATTATGAGCTACAGTTCTTCACAGCAAGACCCTACAGTCTGATCATTGGTTCTGAATATTTATCCTCAGAAGTGACATGTCATTTTTGTGGAATAGAAACACAACGTCCATAATATTCTGTTTCTATGCCTACCTCAGCAACCCGCACATGTTGTGGTGAGCATCTATTTGTTCATGTGCTTTGTCTAACTAGTGGATTTCTACTGGGACTGATTGTGCTAGGAACACTTGACACTGTGTGAAGGTAGTTTTTGCTGTCAGAACATAGTGTGTGCTAGTGGCATCTAGTGGGTGGACTTCAGGGACGTTGTTCAGCCTGCTACATCCATAGAGCATCCCTCATGAGAAAGAATTATCCAGATGAGAAAGACAACCATTCCAAGGTTAAGAAACCTTGGCCTCAGAGACATCTGCTGCTGTGCTAGTAGGCATCCAGGGAATGTTTACTGAATGAAAGTGATTTCCAGGTCTAGGTGACTCCGAATAGAAGACAAGGGTTGGGAATCAGCAGTAGATATATTGGCTCAGGCCGAGCGTTGTCAAGGGAAGCTGTCTGCACCCTGACCTGAGCTTGCTCCTTTCACAGCTCACAGACTCTCTCCAAGACTCCAGAATTGCTTTGTGTTGTGTGTGATTGGTGGGTGACCTTTGTAGATGAATTCAAGCTGAGTTCTGCAATTGATGTTAAAGAAACAAATGGGCTGTGTTTTCTCCTGTGATATTAATAAGAGATTATAGTATTTTCCTGCATAAACGTTGGCACTTTCTATCTGCCCCCTATGGAAAAAAACACTATTATAATAGTAATAAAATGATTTTTACTGAGCACATACAGATGTGGGTTGAATTGAGGCGCTAAGAAAAGATCTGCTGACATCCTATTCCCAGGTTCCTGCGAATGCTCTTACTTGGGAGTGTGACGTTCACATAAGTACTCAAGTTCAACTGAGGTCACACTAGACTACTGATATTCTGCTAAGGACAGAGCGCTCTAGAGACAGACTCAGGGGGCCGAATCTGTGCCTCTGCTTGGGCGATGCAACTGCATACCAAGGCACACCAAGGATGGCCAGGAAGCCATAGTAGTGAGGAAGAGGGAAGGAAAGGTTCTTACCTAGAGACTTCAGAGGGAGCAGCTTATTACAGGGTCTCACTATGCAACTCAGACTCATAGAGATCCTCCAGCTTTGAGCTTCCCCAGTGCTGGCACTGCAGGCATACTCCACTATGCCCAGACTCTGGCCTTCTCAGCTCACCTTGGGGGTGGGGTTGGCATGGCATGTGGTGCCAGGGTTTGAACCACCATCCCTGTGCTTGCCTAAGCTTGCCTAAGCAGGTGCTTTAGTCTGCTGAGCTATCTTGCTGGACACTGTGCTTGGATTTTAGAAGTTAGTTGTTTTAAATATCTCTACTCTATGCTTGCAATAAATAAGAGGCCTGTGGCTTTATCTTTAGGGATGTCATGAAATAATTCAAAGAGCTAAATCTCCATTATAAGATGATAAACCCAGTGCGCTGTGAATGCTTTCCCCATGACTAAGTTTTGCTCCTCACAGCTCTGTTGATGCGGTCTACCCTGTAGCCCATTCTACTGGCAGATTATACAAAGAGGTACATACTTGCCCAAATCAAACATCTAGACCACCACGGGGTCAAGATTAGAAGCCATTTATTCTAGTTTAACTTCATCCACTCCACCTATCACCACCTCCGAGAAAGACCTGGAGCTGATGGAGAACCTGTGGCCGAGATGGGCAGGGGACAGAGCAGAAGCTAGGGTACAGATATTGAAGGTCTGAGTTCCACTTCTATCACGTCCTACCTCAGTGATTTTGGGCTTGCCTTTCATCATCTTCAAAATGATAGAAGGGCCAGTGTGGTGACACACACCTGTAATCTCAGCACTTGGGAAGCTGAGGCAGGAGGAGTGCTGTGAGTTTGAAACCAGCCTGGGCTACAAAAGAGAGCTCAAGGCCAGCCTGAACTGCACTGAGAAACTATGTCTCAAGGAGACAAAAAAAAATGATAGAAGGAAGAAAAAAGAAG
>PVJA010023298.1:21549-33246 GCA_004027025.1 Myocastor coypus | reverse complement strand
AAAAAAAAAAAAAAAAAAAAAAAAAAAAAAAAAAAAAGAGGCTGAGGCAAGAAGATCTGCTGTGAGTATAAGGCCTGCCTGGGCTACAAAGTGAATTCAAGTCCAGCTTGAACTGCATAGGGAAACCCTGTCTCAAAAAGGGGAGGAAAAGTTGGGATTTTGGCTAATAATTCATTGAGTTTATGGATCAGATTGGAGAAATTGACGTTTGCAATATTAAACTTTGTCTTTTAGGGCCATGTTCTCTATTTACTTAGGCTTTTGTGTATTTCAATAGTTGTGCCTGTCTTGATATAAGACTTAAATATTTTTGTTAGATCTAAAACTAGTCATTTTATAAAATTTTAAAAATATTGCAGAGGGGCCAGGGTGATAGCTCAGAGGCATAAATACCTGCCTAGCAAGTGAAATGTCCTGAGTTCGATACCCAGTTCTGCAAAAAAAGAAAAGGGGGCCAGGGAGATAGCTCTGTGGCACAAGTGCCTGCCTGGCAAGTGTAAGGTTGCAAGTTTGAACTCCAGTCCCACACAAAAAAATCAATATAAAAACCAAATCCCTTATATTTTCTGGTTGACAGTTATGTTTATAGAAAATTCATTTATATTTATATATTCATCTTACAACCAGTCACTTTATTATAATCTACATTTCAGTTTACTTTTTTTTAGTGTTGGACAAATACTCTGCCACTAAACTACACCCAATCCTTTTCTTTTTTTCTCTTGATGAGTAGCATATTGTTTGGAAATAGTGACAGTCCTTTCTGTTCCTTTCCAGTGTTTGTACTTCTTTTGAGAGTTTATGTGTGTGCTCTTACATTGGACAGTCATGCTTCTCAACACCAGCAGACTGAGTGAGTATGCAATTAAAGAAAATATAAAACACAAATTGGTTAAGTCACAGATCATCCTGAATAATGAAACACTTCTTATAACACACAAGAAAGATGGCAGTATCTTTATGGTAAGTGTTCCCTGTCATCTCGCACTAATACTAAAAATTTCTCAAATTTCTTTTTAAGATTTCAAGTCAGGAAGCTCCATCATATTACCTGGCAACATGGGAATTTTCTCTGCCTGCAGGGTAAAGGTATTTCAGCCTGGCTCACAACTCAACAGCTCATTCACCTGCCTACTAGCAGTTCATGAGGTCCTTCAGTGATAAGTGATAACACCCAGCTGCCTGATAAGAATACCCAGAAATCAACAAATGGGATCAGATCAAATTAAAAAGCTTATGCACCGCAAAGAAAACTACCAACAGAGTGAAGAGACAACACACAGAATGGGAAATAATTTTTCCCAGCTACTCCTCAGACATAGGACTAATATATATAGAATATATAAAGAACTCATCCCCCCCATTTAAAGATCCAGTAAAAATGGGCATATGAGATAGACATCAGATAAAGAAATACAAGTGGCCAATAAATACATGAAAAAAATGTTTAACATTGCTGGCTGATTAAGAAATGCAAACTAGCCAGGGAGATAGCTCAGGGGCATAAGCACCCACCTCACAAACACAAAGTCCGGAGTTCAATCCCTGGTACCACAAAAAAAGAAATGCAAACTATAACATTAAGATTCCATCTCACCCCAGAAAGAATGGTTATCTTCAAAAAATCAAACAATAACAGATTGTGGGAAGGCTGGATGAGAGGCGTTATTCATTGTTGGTGAGTGTATAAACTGATAAAACCATTATGAAAATCTGTATGGAGATTCCTCAAAAAAACTAAAAATAAGCCGGGCGTGGTGGCTCACGCCTGTAATCCCAGCACTTGGGAGGCTGAGGCAGGAGGATTGGTGCGAGTTCGAGACCAGCCTGGGCTACAAAAGTGAGCTCAAGGCCAGCCTCAACTGCATAGCGAGACCTTGTCTCAAAAAGACAAAAAAAAAACAAACAACTAAAAATAGAAACTCAATTTAACCCAGAGATTTTTTCTAGGTGTCTCCCTGAATGAATCGAAAACATATTAAAGTGATATATGCATACCCAAGTTTATAGCAGCATGATTCATAATAGCTTAATCTTGGAAGCAGCACATACGACCATCAGCAGAGGAATGCATAAAGAAAAGGTGGTACACAATAGTGTACTGTTCTCCCATAAAGGTAGGAAAGTGGGTGCACCTCGACACCACAATGCTAAGTAAATCAGATACATAAGGTTAAATTTCATATGATTTTTTTTCATCCCAGAACTGGGGATTGAACTCAGGCCCTTGCACTTGCTAAGCAAGCACTTATTCTACTGAGCTCTCTCCCAGCCCCATGATTTCTTTTTTAAAAACTATTTATTTTATTTATGTTAGGGCCAGCTCATCTTGCCCTGGGGGATGGGCCTGGCGCAGCATGTGGTGCTGGGGATTGAACCTCAGTCTTTGCAGTTGCCTAAGCTTGCCTAAGCAGGTGCTTTAGACTGCTGAGCTATCTTTCCAGACCCCATCATATGATTTCTTTTATGAGAAGCCCAATATATAAATACAGTGCAAAGTAAACAGAAAGTAGAAAAAAGTTAATGTAATCCAGTATGGCCAGTGTATCTGAAGTGTACCTTGTCAAATTGTTTTATATAAATTTTGATGTGCTAGTCTGTTAATCTATGTTCATGAGAATGAACTTGATAAGGACTTGAAAATTAAGTACAGCAAATAAATCTGATACTGGCAACAAAAAACAGCGGTTGTGAGGAAAGGGAAAAAAAAAATTGAGGGGCTGGGGAGATAGCTCCGTGGAACAAGTGCCTGCCTGGCAAATGCAAGGTCATGAGTTTGAACCCCGGTCCTAAAAAAAAAAAAAATTAAGAAAGATTATGTATATGTACCAATTCTCCACAACTAATTTAATCACTATGTACTTGCTGCAAACACATATATACATATACATATACATACATATATACATATACATACATATATACATATACATACATATATACATATATATATATATATATATATATATATATATATGCTTGATGCTGAGGCTCTTGTTGCTGTTTATAATGAATCCTTCCCACCTAAGCCTTTTAAGTCTTTGTAACTAATCAATGTTTTCTGCATTGTTTTTAAATTTCTAGCCATTTTGACTTTTATCTACAACCTTCAGAAATCTCTTGGAGTTGAAGTTAACTGTGCATGGTAAAGGTTGTATTTTAGCTTCACAAAAGTGACTTTCTCTTCACTCATTTCTTCAGTAAATACCAAGAACCCAAATAAGTGTGCTCTTTACTAATAGAACCAAGACTGGTATAATGAAAAAATTTGATATTATAATAGGAACTTTGGTTTTTAAAGATATTATAATGCTTACTCAAAGGACAGAAATTGAGGGCTAATTAGTGTTCTGAAGAGCACCAGGAAAGAAGTTCTTAGCTGTTCTGGCCTAGAACAAATGTGAAAACTTATCTTCTCCCCTATGAAAGATAAAATAACCTATATGTGGTTACTTCTGATTCATTTAAGATGAAGTTTGTGGGGGCTGGAAAGATGGCTCAGAGGCATGGCTCTCAGGATCCTGAGTGATTCCCACTATCCTATGCTGGGAATGGTGGTGCATGCTTATAATCCCAGCACTGGGAAGGCTGAGACAGAAGGATCATTGTGAATCTCAAGTGCATATCCAATAAATAAATAAATTTTAAAATAAAATAAAGGGGCTGGGAAGATAGCTCTGAGGCATAAGTGCCTGCCTGGCAAAGTGCAAGGTCATGAGTTTGAACCCCAGTCCTGAAAAAAAAAAGAACTCCACTTAAGCAGGGCGTGGTGGCTCACGCCTGTAATCCCAGCACTCGGGAGGCTAAAGCAGGAGGATTGGTGCGAGTTCGAGACCAGCCTGGGCTACAAAAGTGAGCTCAAGGCCAGCCTCAACTGCATAGCGAGACCCTGTCTCAAAAAGACAAAAATAAATAAATAAATAAATAAAATAAAATGAAATTTGTGAAATGTTAAGTAATACTGAAAATGAATGTAAGTAAAACATTCATCTTCACAATTAAACATCACCTTAGATATGTAATAAGGAACTATAAAGGACCATGAAAAACTACAAAATGTAACAGCACTATCTGTTATTTGTGATAACTATTTCCTAAGTAGGCATTGTTTTACTTTCCACATATTCCTTTTATGGTTAGAAAAAACCTCAAAAGGCCATATGATGTAGGAAAGCAGAATAAATCTTTATGGAATTATTTATGAGACATGAACATACTAAAAAAATTACTGGTCTAATAAGTTAGGATGGCAACTGATATTGTTCATAGATACATTGTTTCTTTAAACCTGAGTTTAGAAATGCTTGCTTTTAAGCAGGTGTGACTCTGCAAACAAGCCAATTTCTGTCCTCATCACAAATGTTATATGACAGTGCTGTGAAAAACATAAGGCAACACAAAGGCAAGTTCTATATAAATACTTCTTTGTGTAAATTATGATTTTTATTGACATGGATCATTATCACTGTGTACAAAAGCAAGGACTTCCCGTGATGTGCAGCTGTGGCCACTGTTTGCAGAAGCCATGTGCTTGGGGTGTGACCATGCTTCTCACACTCAGTTTGCTTTTGCAAACTGTCCCACACAAAACTGAGAAAGCTGTGACTATAGTATCTTCAGTCCAATAGATGCTACTAAGAAGTTTAACAACAGGGAACTTTGTTGCAAGGACACCAAGACAAAGAACAGTAATTGATTGTCTAAGTCCACCATGTAGTTTAACTTTTTTAAAAAAGATATGGTTTTGATATGTAGCCCAGACTGGCCTCAAACTTGCACTGATCCTCCTCCTGCCTCAGCCTTCCAAGTGCTAGGATTACAGGTATATGCCATCATACTCAGCAAAACATGTTTTGTTTTTTGTCTTTTTGAGACAGAATCTCACCGTGCAGTTCAGGCTGGCCTTGAGCTCACTTTATAGCCCAGGCTGGTGTTCAACTCGCAATGATCCTCCTGTCACAGCCTTCCAAGTGCTGGGATTACAGGGCTGTGCCACCAAACCCAGCATGAAACATGTATTTTTGAAGATGTTATCTTGCCTAGTTCTCCCAGGCATGCTTTGAGAACAAGTGAGCAGTGATTTGCATGTATTGAGACAGGGTATCACAATGGAGTTCAGCCTGGGCTTGAACATACCTATGTAGCCCAGGATGGCATAGAATTTGAGATGAACCTTTTGCCTCAGCCTCCTGAGTGTCAAGGTTATAAGCATACACCATCCCAACCCCTTCAATGTGGTAATGGAGACTGTTGTGACAGTTTCTGGCCTCAAACTTAAGTTTTTCTTTTTGTGTTTATGAAACAGGGTCTCATTATGTAGTTTGGATTGGCTTTAAACCCACACTGATTCTCCTGCCTTAACCTCCTAGTGCTAGGATTATAAGTGGGCGCCACCATGCCTGGCTGAGCTTGTGATCCTGCTGCCTCAGCCTCTTGAGCAGCTGGGATTATAAGCATGCACCACTATACCTGTGCTGCTTCTTCAAATGCAATTTAGCTTTCCTTGAGTGTACCACAAAGGGAAAAGTATTCCATAAAAGGCTGTTGCTTTTTTTTCTCCTTGTAGATCTCCATCTTTCCCCACATATTCCATCCTTTTCCTCCTGGTATAGCTATTGTGAATGCCACTTTCAGGGTATGTATCTCTGTATCTGCTTTCTATGACTAAGGGTTCATTATCTGTATCTGCCCTGATATCTCTTCTCTCTCTCTGAAGGAATCTCATTATGCAGTTTGGGCTGACCTTGAGCTCACTTTGTAGCCCAGGCTGGTCTTGAACTTGCAAATATCCTTCTGCCTTTGGTCTCTTTTTGATGGAAGTTGTTTTTGTGTTATACTTTTCTTTCCATTGCTCTAGCACGTCATTCCTCTTTTGTCCTCTTTCTTCCTCTGCCTCTGTTTCATCTGTCTTCTGCAGAAATGAAATGTGGCCCTAAACAAAATAACTTTCATTTCAGAAAAGGGCTTTATTTTCTGTTAGGATTTCTGAAGTAGATGAATGGATGGAAACCTCCAACTTCCCTTTCAATTCTGGAACTCAACTTGAAGATAGTTGGATGTAAATCTTATTTTTTTGCAAAATCATTTTCCTAGAGAAGAAGAGAATGTCTTTGATCAACAGTAGTGACTCACATATCACATATCTGATGGTATTCACTGGAGAATTCTCAAATGTTTAGCAATAATGTCAATATAAGTCTGGGAAAACCAGGAAACATTAGGAGAACCTGTGTACTTTCTTCCCTAATATTGTCCAGAATAAGACCTATGTAATAAGAGAGAACAGAAAAAAAAAAAAAAAAAAAAAAGAACCCTTAACCCTTAACAGTCTTCCCAAATTGACATTTCTGAAGTCCTTCTTCAAGCTGGGCACTGGGTACATGCCTGTTACCTTGACACAGTACTGAGGAGAATGACATGGGAGGATCACTAAGAGTTCAAGGCCAGCCTATGCCACATAGTGAGTTCAAGGCCAAACCAAACTGCATAGCAAGACCCTGTCTCAAAAAATGAAATAGGGGTTCAATACCTGGCACCACTGGGCATACTGAGCAGGCCACTGAGACTGTACATGGTGGCACACATGTGTAATCCCAGAGCTGGAGAGGCTGAAAGCAGGAGGCTCACTACCAGTCTGAGCTATGTAATGAGACCCTTTACCAAATATATTAAACACACACACACACACACACACACACACACAAAACCATTAAACCTTATGAAAGATAAAGTGCCTTTGTATTTTAGGCTTGATGCTTTATTTGGCTTTATCATTTGCCGAGAGGGGCTTGATTACTTGAAAAGCCAAGGTTCATGTTTTTGCTTGTTGGCTTTGTGATGATTGAGCCTAAACACTCTCATGACTTCATTGAGTGTAATGTTAGACACTTATTTTACTACTTCTATACATGAAACATTGGTTGTTTTTTCATTTCACAAATATACCTTAAGAACCATAGAGGGGGGCCCAGCAGGATGGCTCAGTGGTCTAAAGTGCCTGCTTAGGAAAGCTTAGGCAGCTGCAGAGACCACAGTTTGATCCCCAGCACCACATGCTGTGCCAGCCCTGCCCTGAGGGCAGGCTGAGCCGGCCATAAAAGAAATAAACAAACAAAAGTTCTGAAACGAGAAAAAAAATAAATAAATAAAAATTAAAAAAAAAAGAACCATAGAAACAACTTCTTATGTAGGAGACAGATTTGTGTCCACCACTCAGAAGTTTTTGCATCCTTTTTATTTATTTAATTTTTTTTGGTGGTGGTGCCAAGGATGGAACTTGGAACCTTGCAGTTGCCAAGCTGGCACTTATGCCACTGAGCTATCTCCCTTGCCCATGGTTGCATACTTGATACTGCTGATCCCTGAGGGAAGGCAGCAAAGACTTGTAAACACTTGTCATTCTTTGGAAAAACTGGAGCTATTGGTGACCAAGGCTATCTGGGTAGGGAACTGAAATGAGAATGCAGGAAGATTTGTTTTTTGGGGAAGAATTGAAAGTTTACAAATAGCTATTCTTTGCCCACTTGCAAATATGAAAATACAGAAAGACTCCTGTTTGCCAGATACCTTGGTACCAAACTGAAGAATCATTTTATTTTATTTTATTTTATTTATTTATTTATTTATTTTTGTCTTTTTGAGACAGGTCTCACTGTGCAGTTCAGGCTGGTCTTGAGTTCACTTTTGTAGCCCAGGCTGGTCTTAAACCAATCCTCCTGCCTCAGCCTCCCAAGTGCTGGGATTATAGGTGTGCATGACCATGCCTGGTCTGAGGTATTATTTTCATTTCACCAAGTTAGCTGTGAATTTGGGAGTTAAAAATGTAGTTCTAATTAGATGAAATTCTAGACTTTTCATTTGGTTTTGTTACTTTAATGTTGGCTACCTCTCATTTTAACATGTGTGAAGATATTAAAGCTCCTCTTCATCCTAAAAGATCACAGCCTAATTAATAATAATGAAAAATTATCTTTTAGACCTAATAAACGTTCTCAGACTCAGTAATTAAATACAAGTCGAAGCAAACAAAAGCTCTGCTCACTCTATATATTTCCATACCAGTAACTGCCATGTTAAAGTAATTTATTGGCATCTAGCAGAAGCCATCTGCTGTTTTATAGAGGCCATAGAATCATAAGAATTTAGAGCTGGAAGAGCCTTGAAGAATTTTGTAATTCAGCCTCCTCTTTCCACAACGGAAGAAACAGTGGCTCAGAGAGGCTGAGCCAGGTGTTCCAGACAAAGCCCTGGACCAGGACTCCGGTTGGCATTTCACTTCTCTCCAAGGACAGAAGCCCACAATATTGAAACCATGGTACTGGCCCATATTATTGGTACTAAATGAAAATGCTATAGACTCCATTCAAGTTTCGGGCATCTGACCCAAGAACTTTTAAATAAGGATACGTTGTCCAGAACAACAAAATAGTTACCAAGACTCCGGACAGTTTTTGGACCCAAAGCTCAACAGCAGTTAAGGATCAAAATACAGAAAACTGCCAGAGTTTAAGGCTTTCCCAGCGATTTCCCTTTCTGCAGTGCAGAAGATCAGTTATTTAAGACCCGCATTCGAAGCCGAAACACTCGGTGGCTAGGCCAGGCCGGCCACGGCCACAAGCCTCCAGTCCGCACTTGCTTGCTCCCAGGGAGATGCCGCCTCACCGTGGGTTCCGGGCGCTGCCCGGCCGAGCTCCTACCTGGCTCTCTGTGCCCTCGTCCTACCCGCCCCACTGGCCCAGGGCTGGAGAGACGGTGGCGTCTGCAGTGACGGAACAGAAGCCCCCAACGCCTCGTCCCTTCCCGCCACGGCCCGGGCCCCGCTGCCACTCTTGCGCGCCTCGTGCGGGGCGCGGAATCCACGGTCTCTCGGACCCGACTGGCGCGCTTGGTGGCCACGGCGGGCAGCGGCTCGCGCCGCCCACCGCCGTCGGACGGCCCAGGGAGCCGGGGAAGCCGCGAGGCCCAGGGGCGGCGGCGGCGGCGAGACCCCGCCCTGCCCGGCCGGCCGGCGCCTATCGCGGCCTTTGTGCCTGGTCACGCGGGGAGCCGCGCCGCGGGCTCGGGGCAGCACCCGGCGGAGGCCGGGCCTGGCCTGGCCGGGCCGGGCGGGGGCGGAGACGGAGGCGGAGGGCGGAGGCTAGAAATAGGGTCGGGCGGTGGCGCCCAGAGCCGCGCGCCGTAGCCGACCCGAGTTACGCTGAGCGGCGCCCGACGAGGCGGCCGGACCCGGAGCACCCATGCTGCTGACGCTGGCCTGGGGCTCGCTCTTCTTCCCGGGGCTCTTCGCGCTCAGCACCTGGGCGCTGCGCCGCTGGCGGCCCGCATGGAGCTACAACGACTGTGTGATGGTCGGCACCAGGTACCGGGCGTGGCCGGGCCACCCGCCCAGCGCGGGGCTCTGCCCTACCCCGCGCGGGTCCGAAGGCGGAGAAGGGGGGCGACAGGAAGCGAGGGGGCTGCCTCCCCCGCGTCCCTGTCCCCTGCGTCGCGCGAGCTAGAGCTTCCTGGAGCCCTGTACGTGGAGGGAGAAGGGTCAGGCTGGAGCGCTGCCCCACGCGTACGGGTGGGGAGGGGAAGGTGTGCGCATCTCTCGGAGCTGCAGCCCATATCTACCATTTTCCTTCGCCTGGCGGGGAAAGTCAGGTTGCTGGTTTGTGCTGTCCACAATGCTGGATGGAACATGCTTTCCTTCATTTTCCTTCTCTGCACAATGTTAGGGTGGTTTCTTCAGTGCAGGCAGTGCTGGCCACCGGGGCCGGGATCATCATCATCCGTTCCTGCAGCAACGTGGTCTCAGACAGGTAACACCCATCCCCAGGTGAAAGAGGTTCAAGTGACAAAGCTAAGGAACTTTGAATTTTTCACCTTGAAGTGGCTCACAGGCACATACTGTTAGGTAGATGATAGGCTAAATGGGAAACCTTGGAGCACCATAATTAGTGCCTTCCTCTTCTCCTTGCTTCTTTCAGCACCCCCAGCTTAGGAAAAAGAAAACTTAAAAGGAAAGTGAAGAGATGCTAGAGAGCAAGAGTAAGACTGAGTTAAGGTGATATCTGAGAGGGTAGTGTGGTCCCTTGTTCCAAGTTCTTTATAAGTATGAGAAGTACTTAAAAGTAAGAGTATGGATTTTGGTTCTTTCAAAGAGCCCACTGAGCTGCTTCCCAGTCTGTACCATTCATTAGCTGAGATACCAGATACAAGCAGTATTGACAGGACCCATCCCCCCAACCCCTCGGCCCCCCCCCCCCAGATGCTGCCCTTGGGTTTTTAAAAGTGAAGTTTTCAAGTGCCTTCAGATAACTGACTTGAATGTGTATTAGAGCTCAGTTTAGAAACAGGAGGGAAATGAGCATCTGTCTGCAGCTTCAGTAAAAAATCATGTATTCAAATCAGAAAGGTTTATTGTTTGGTATTTACATATGAACAAAGGTGGCACTTTTGCTTTTTTAAGCCACTTGTTTCACCTGTCATCTTACACCCACTTTCATGTCTTCCAGTTAAGTAGGTAAAGGATAGCTGTGTTGGCCATCTTTCCTGATTCCCCTCTCCTTTAGCCACATCCTGCCTTACCTGTTGAGACTGGAATGCCAGGGGAGTCTGAGTATGGTGTCTGTCTTCCTGTGGCTTGCAGTCTTGAGTTGGATCTTGCTGTTATGATTTTCATCCTTTTAGTCTTACACCTCTTTTTAAACAAATCATTGTCAATGAATTGCAGATGCTAAGAGAAGGGCCAAATGGCTTTAATTATGTACCCCCCAAGGGTTAAGATCATTTGGTTGGCTGGGTACAATTTTCATTTTAATTGGCCATTTTCTGATCAGGTAGCCTCTTTGCCTGCAGTTTGTGAGATCAAAGTTGAAACCAGCCTCCTTGCAAAGATGCTTAAACTAAGAAAATAGAACTCCATTGCACTAGTTTGAGTTAAGATGAACATGAGCAGGAAGCAACTGCTATGTGTTTCAGGAAAAGATATTCACACATAACTAACTTATGATTCTGTAACATACTACTGTTGTATATGCCTCTTAGAACTAATGGGTAAGGCTGGGAATATAGCTCAGCAGCACAAGTGCCTGCCTGCCAAGTGCAAGGCCCTGAATTCCATTTCCAGTACAAAAAAGGAACTAGTGTGTTTTAGTGATTGAGCATGACAGCAAACCTGAACATAGTTTTGACATTCCTCTTTTTATGCATCTTTACACCTTGGATTTTGTTTGCGAAATAGACACATTTTTTTCTCCACCTCTGTGTGGGTGCATAAAGATATGATAAAACACCTATAGCATTTGTAGGCCTTTCATGACTCAGACTACACACCCATGCAACCAAGTATTTTTGTGCTATATGACTTCTCATTTTATTCTTCTATCTATATAAGAGGGAGTTATCCATAAATCCTAAATCTTAGGCTGAATGTAGTATGGAGTTAAGGATTCCAGCAGGTGCTTGCAGGGTTCCACACCCCTAAAAGGGCTAAAATTACAGTTCTAGGGAGTTCTTTCAGTTGAACCATTTATATTTGGATAGTGTTTTTATGTTTAAAAGGATTTTCACACTTTTAATTTTTTGATCTTTTTTTTTTTTTTTTTTTTTTTTTTTTTTTTTTTTTTTTTTTTTTTTTTTTTTTTTTTTTTTTTTTTTTTTTTTTTTTTTTTTTTTTTTTTTTTTTTTTTTTTTTTTTTTTTTTTTTTTTTTTTT
>PVJA010023298.1:0-21449 GCA_004027025.1 Myocastor coypus | reverse complement strand
AAGCCGCCCAAGCTTCCTTTAGACCACTGAGCCATCCCGCCAGGCCCAATTTTTTGATCTTTATAATGACTCTATCAGGGAAGTAAAGTAAGACAAGGATTATCACCTTAATTTTACAAAGAAAGTTAAGTTATAGGCAGTTGAGGTTATAATCTAGATCTTTGCAAATAGGTATTCAGCAAATTCGACCTGGGAATTGTGGTTTCAGATCTTATTTAGTTCTAGGTACCATATCTGATTTGTTTATTTTTCTTTTTGGTATCAGGAACCAAATTCAGGACCTTATGCTAGTGAGGCAAGTGCTATGCTACTAAGCTACATCCCCAGCCCTAAGTGCAAAATTTTAAATCCTAGGTTCCATTCAAGGGGAAGGGTCAGTTTTTCAGCTAGGCTTGCAGTAGTTCTTTCAATTTTTAAATTTAGAAGTGCTTTAAGCAAGCAAGAGAGAGGCTGGGGAGATAGCTCAGGGGCACAAGTGCCTGCCTGGCAAGTGCAAGGTCCTGAGTTCAATACCCGATTCCGAGGAGAAAAAAAAAGGCAAGAGAGACCACTGATGGGCAGGAGAATGAGTATTGCTTATTTTTGTTCGCATGGAATTTGGCTAATGAATGCACCTATAAGTATTATATTTGCCCTTATTGCTTGTCTGCCTCTATCTATTTTGTTTATTCACTAGTTAGTTATGCTGTGGTAAGTGGAGTCAGCCATTCAGGAATAGAAACTTACAAGGCATCCTCTACAGACTACATGCCCAGTGCAGCCCTAGAATGGACTGGCTCCTCAGAAAATCATCTGAGACAAGGTTAAAGTGCAGATTGGAGGTCTGAGACACAATTTAGAATCTCTGCAAGTAGAGCTGTTAACAAGTAGATGATTGTTAAGGGCTAGTTCTGATGCAGATAACTTTGATCAGGTAGTCTGAGAACCATAAAATTAGTTTCCTTTACCTATCACATGAACATTCACAAAAAAACAAAAATATGCTGAGTAAGTGAATCTATTGCTTCCCAGCATGGTACATGATCTCAACTTAGATGGCTTTTTAATAAAAATTTTTATAGAAGCTAGTTATTATTGGTGACTTTGTATTAACTTGTAGAGATTTTCCTTCAGATTTACGCTAGGAAGGCTATAACCTGTTATTTGACTAATCAAATATTGATTCAGTTGCAAGAAAGTTGATTCAGTTGCAGTGGACAAGTAAATGGGAACACTGATGTTTGTACTAAACTCTCCTCATGGCTAGCTGCTGTGATGTAGTTTTTGAACTTCAGGCTCATTCCACACATAGTTTTCTTAATGAGTTAATGAGTAGAAGTGACATTAGCCAGGGTTGATTCCCAGAGTCTCCCAGAGTGGGGTTGTATATAGATACAACACAAAGTTCAGTGGTTCAGGGGTTTAAGTCAGTAAACTCCCCTATTGAGCAACTA
The DNA here is from genome assembly GCA_004027025.1 of Myocastor coypus. Classification (NCBI taxonomy): domain Eukaryota; kingdom Metazoa; phylum Chordata; class Mammalia; order Rodentia; family Myocastoridae; genus Myocastor; species Myocastor coypus. Next base: position 20,016 of record PVJA010023298.1, on the reverse strand, counting down.
TGGAGTTAAACTAGAAAGTTTGGATTTGTGATTGGGAACACCTTCCAAACCAGTTTCTTGGTGGGGCTGTTGAATAATTTATCTATGTCAAAATCACCTTATATCACAAAATACCAGAAATGAATTATAGATAAGTAGCTCAATCAGGCAAATACTACTGGAAATACATGACATTGAGTGAATTCCTTTTTGCCTTTGACACTCATAAATTTGCCCTGTAATTTAAAAAAAGTTTGTCCACTCTGTCAGTTTCAGCATCTTCATTAAAAAGTATTTCAAATAATATCCACTGATTAAGTACAAAGTAAATAGGGAACCTGTTTAAGGAGAGATTGGTTTTGAACCTTTATAAGTGACAGACATAATTATTTCATAAATCATATGTTTTCTTTTAGGCACTGGCTTGCCCGAGAATATGTCTGGTTTTTGATTCCATACATGGTCTATGATTGCTATGCCATGTATCTCTGTGATTGGTGCCGAATCAAAAACCAGACTCCTGGACACTCCTTCATTTTTCGAAAATTCCTGAGTCAAAACCGTCTCATGATCACCCACCATATGGTTATTCTCATTGTCCTCGTGCCAGTTGCACAGGTATGGCTTTGTAGGACCAGCCTTAGGCACTTATTTTCTGTTGAATCTGGTATCCTGATCATTCCATAGGAGTCATAATTGTCTGTTTTTCTTTCCTTTTCTACCATACCCTCTCTCTTGTAACAGCTGCTTCAGCAATTCAACTCCTCATGCAGGTAGTAGAGTAAAATCATTAAGTCTGTAATGTTCATGACCTTCTTTTGAGACAGGGTTTTGTTACATATATGCAGTCTAGACTAGCCTTGGACTCAACCGCTCTCCTGCCTAAGCCTCCCTTGGGTGAAATCACAGGCATGGGCCATCACATCTGGCTCACCATTATTCTTAGCAATTCCCCAACACTCTCACTGTTTAGTGTTTTTGCCAAACATTTCGTCTTTAGTTCAATGCAGTGTAAAAATGATGAAAATACAATATGAAACAGTGTAACAGTATCAAAGAGATAGGGGAGCAATAGCCTCATGTCACTTTATAATTGCACTGACCTATAATTCTCACTTTAAAAGTTCACCCAAGCTGGTCATGGTGGCACATATCTATAATCACAACTACTTAGGCGGCTAAGGCAGGAAGATTGCAAGTTTTGGGGAAACAAAAAGGAAGAGAAACATAAATGCAGAGAGGAAACTTGTAATCCCTGGTTGCCTATCAGGTAGGAGGCACTTAAGCTAATAGCTCATAGCTTGCGAAATATTAGAAATGATGGCTCTATATGACAAATGAAGAAATGAGGGCTCTGAGAGTGATCTCAGATGTAAAAGTGCTATGTCCTGCTATACTAGATTTCTTTCTTGAAAAAAGGATTACTTGAAATTCTTTAAGGAATGAGTCATGGGCCAGCAAGATAGCTCAGTGGACAAAGTGCCAGCTTGGCAAGTGCAGGGACTGCAGTTCAATTCCCGGCTCCACGGGCCAAGCCAGCCCCACCCCTGGATGCACTGAGCTGGCAACCATTGCAATATAGCAGTGCATGCCTGTAATCCCAGCTCTGGGAAGGCTGAAATGGGAAGATCACTATGAGTCTGAGCTGCATATTATACCCTGTACCAAATACGTAGAATAAAAAAAAAAAAAAAAAAAAAGGAATCCATCTTTATGGCTTTGAGATCCTACCATCTAACATTCTTTGTTGAGCTGACCAGATTCAATGCCCTTAGTATATTAGATACATAAAACAGAGTTCCTTCAAGCTGTCACTGAAATTCAAAGAAAGATTAGTCTGTGATATAATCAGCCTATCTGAATTTGCCTACAGGTCCTAGAGATTGGACATCAGAGAGCTGTTGCTGTGGAAGCAGCAGAATGTAAACTGGATGCTCACTTGCCTGTGTAGCATTTTCTCTTCTTTCCATGATCTTTTTTTGGGGAATTGGTGAGGATTACACCTAGGGCCTGGAGTATGCTAGGGATGAGGCCTACCACTGAGTCTTACTTATCCTTAGCCCTTTTATTTCTTGAAACAGGGTCAGTCTAAACTGCCCAGGCTCAAACTTGTGATCCTCATGTATTATCTTCCTGAGTAGCTGGGATGAGCAGTGTGCCCCGCTATTCCTGACTGTATCAGTGATCTCTTCTCTCTCTTACTGGAGACTGCCCGCAGGATCTTTGCACTGACGTATAGCCTCAAACCTTTTTATTTTTTAATTTTTGAGGGGGAGGTCTCACTAAGTTGTGAAGTTGTCCATGTTGGGCTCATACTTGCCATCCTTTTTTTTTTTTTTTTTTTTTTTCCTTTGTGGCACAAAGATTCCAAGTCCAAGAAAAACAGCTGTCCAGAATGTTGGGATTATAGATGTGTGCCACCACAGTTGGCTTATCCAAACTGTTTTTTTTGTTTTTTGTTTTTTAATTTGGTACAGAGTCTCACTACACAGCTCAGATGTGTAGTAATTCTATTTTCAGCCTCCCCAGCACTGTGATTATAGGTGTGCATCGTATTTAGACTTGGTGGCCTCCGCAGTGCCCACGGGACAGGGCTGGCATGGCATGTGGTGCCAGGGATTGAACCCCAGTCATCCACTGAGCTTTCCAGTGGTTTCTTAACCTCCACTTTATTCTTTTCTTCCACAGAAGTTCCGGGGAGACCTTGGAGACTTCTTTGTTGGCTGCATCTTCACAGCAGAACTGAGCACCCCATTTGTATCACTGGGCAGAGTTCTCATTCAGGCACGTATGAGCAAAGTGTCAGAAATAGTTCAGGAGACAACATGTACTGTTCTTCCTTTGGAAATTGTAAAGTTTGGAGAAATCTCTTGATGCTAGGAATAATGAATGGGAGACCTTTCAATAGACTTTATTCTATGTATTTGGTACAGGGTATAATATGCAGCTCAGACTCATAGTGATCTTCCCATTTCAGCCTTCCCAGAGCTGGGATTACAGGCATGCACTGCTATATTGCAATGGTGGTAATCTGAGCTAATTGAAGTGAAATTGTAGGGTTGACCCAATTTTGATACTGTTCATTATATTCTTCCCCTGGCCAATCCTTTGTTCTTATACTCACAATTACTGGGCGGCTTAGGACAAACTCGATGTCACTATTGGAAAAACAGGCTATAGGCCACCACAGCCTAAACACAACAGTGCTCAGTAATCTTTTCTGTGTCAAAACACTAGATGCATGTGCAGATATCAAAGAATTTGGTAGCCTAGATCTTGATTAGTACATACACTATTCTTTTCCATTGTGAACCTTGGCTAGTCACTTCCTCCTGGCCCATCTGCTCACTAACCTCATGTTCTTTCCCTCTTCAACAGCGAAAGCAGCAGCACACCCTTTTGTATAAAGTGAATGGAATCATCACACTCACCAGCTTCTTTTGCTGTCGGATCCTTCTTTTTCCCTTCATGTACTGGTCCTATGGCCAACATCAGGGACTCAGCATGCTCCAAGTGCCATATAATATCCCCTTCTTCTGCAATGTGGCCAATGCCTTCCTCATCGCTCCCCAGCTCTACTGGTTCTTTCTGCTGTGCAAGAAGGCACTCCGGCTCTTTGACACTCAAGACAAAAAGGATGGATAACGGCCCCCAGAAGTTGGGCAGTGAGGGTGTCTCCTCACACTAGCTGCTGCCTCCACTCAGTATTCCATGGACCAAACTGTGCGTAGGTAGCCTCAGCCTTTTGGGTATTGATAAGCAGGTGGCTCTGAGTTTTTCTTTAAAAAATATTCCCATTACCTCCCTTTTTTAACTCGCCCTTTTGCAAAAGCACTTTTTAGGGTTAACAGCTATTAGGTGCTGTCAGCTCTCTGCTAGGCAGCAGCAGTTAATATAAGCCCAGGGAATCCTACCTTGGGTCTTATCTCAAGAGCTCTGGGAGGTTGAAGCATGGGACATGAGGCTGGTGGACCACAGTGCTGAGTGTCTGGGCACTCACTTATTTACTTTGCAACTACTCAGGGCAGTACCCACAGTACTGGGCCAGCAGAAGCAAATGACAGTGACTTGGATCTTAAAAGTGTCTTGCATTGTTGGCCTGGGAAGATCATTGTGGGTATGTAGTTTTTTTGTTTACTAGATAGTCCATGAACAGTTCTTGGCCTCATCCTGTCATCCATGTGTCAACATTGAATTTCCATGCTTACTGGCATCAGGTAGGAGAAAGGGTTGGAAACATGAAGTACTTGAGTGGGGAGGCCAACACAGGTCTGCTTGGTTGGCAGGTTGACTTGCTAGACCAGAATCAGACTTGTGAGCTTGCTGCAAGCAGTCACAAATATTCCCATTTTAGTATGACTCTTCATGCCTAGCTTTCCTTATGTCCACAAGCATAGGAGGTTACAGGGCCAAGCCAGGTGTGGTGCCACATGATTGTCATCCTAGCACTCTGGGAGGCTGAAGCAGGAGGATGACAATTTTGAACCTAATCTGGGAAACTTAGACCCTGTATTTAAAAAAAAGGGCTGAGAATATAGGTCAGTGTAGGGGTCCTGAGTTCAATCCCTAGTACTACAAGAAAGAAAAAGCCAGTACCCAGATGCTGAGGCAGAACAATCACTGTAAGCTTCAAGTCTGCTTGATCTACACCATGAAACCCTGCCTCAAAAAATACCCAAAATGATGACCAAAGTTTCAATGGCTATTTACTGGGTAATTTACTTTACCTTGACACTGTCCTTTTCATATGAAGTAGAAATGGGAATTCTACAAGTATGAGACATCTCATCTAGGCCAGAGTCCTTTTCCTGATGAGCCAGAGCCCATGTACCTATGTGGGTACACTGCCATTTTACCCCAGAAGGTTGGAGAGCAAGAGGGCAGCCATCTTGTCCTGTGGACCAGCGCCTTCACTCCCATTTGCAAGCAGGAACCTGTGGACCAGTGCCTTCACCCCAATTTGCAAATGGGATCCTCTGGTGCCAACACTAATCATTCCTTTTAACTTATGTAACTACCAGGACTTCACTCAAGTGGTAGTTAAGACTAGAATTTTTTTAAAAGTGCCTTTAATTCCTTGTCCATGAACTTTTAAAGGACTGAATATGTAACAGTGTCTCAAATTTTGACTGTTTGTCTTTAATAGGTGCCATTTTAAAAACAAAAAATGCAATGGTTTTGTGTTTTGTTTACTATCACTATTGCAAATCATCCATGTGGTGATTAAATTGCACTAATTTCCCAACTTATTCTTGTTTGTTAAATGTATCTGCACTGATTTTGTCATAACCATCCTGTTACCTAAATGGAATGGCTGCCGAATGCTACCATTCCTGCTGATGTAGCTGGCAAAGGGTGTGTATTAATGGATTTAGCCTGCAGGAAGACCTTGCTCATACCTTACTTGTTGGTTCAAGGTCCCACAAATACACCGAAGGTGCCCACAATCAAGCCCAATGTCACATGTAACTTCAGGCCTTGTCTTCTCAGGCAAATCTCAGCGAGGGACTGGGAGACTGAAAGCCCCATTACTGGCCACACAGCAAGTTTGCTTAGGTGGAGGAAACTTGAGTTTGAATGGTGCCCCAGTTTGAATGAAGTAGACATTCAGAGTATCTTCTCCCAAAATACCACGTCCAGCCAGGTCTTACAGTTCCATAGTAAAACCCTAGAAATCTTAAATCCTGATTATTTAATGGCTCTGAACACACCATTCCCTGATCCCACTCACTCGTCAAAACCATGACAAGCCAACCCTAGGCAGAAGGTAATTGGACCTGTCCTCTCAGCACAGCTCAGCTATTCACCTGCCCTCAGCTATTCAGCACAGGCCATCTGAGTGGAGGACAGTGTCAGGGGTGGGTGGCAGTCCACCCTGCAGTACATGCCCATTCTTGTCATCCATCATCAAGAGTACTTGTTTCTTGATGCAACCATCTCACTATACAATGTGCAGGCTTCCCGAACACACACAACCAATCAGGTAGAACCAGAGTTAGAATACTCCCAAGTTCTTAGCCTTTCCAAGACACCTCATGAAAAAGTATTAAATGCTGAAATGACTCTTGAAGAGGATCACAGTCTGAAAGGACATACCTTTGCTGGGCATGGTGGTGCATGACTATAACGCTAGAACTCAGAAGGCTGAGGCAGCAGGATTATACAATTTCAAGGCCAGCCTGAGCTACACAGTGAGTTGAAGCCCATCCTAAACTAATCCCGTCTCAAAAAAAAAAAAAAAAAAAAAACTAATGTTTTCTAATGTAGTTCCATTTTGGGGCTTCTTTACTAAAATCTAGGCTAAGAAATTCAGCTAGGAATGTACTCTTCTCATTTTGATCTTAAAGATGATCTAAACCCAATTCTGGAGTATATTTAATCCCACACTATTGCTAAGACTTAAGAGAATTTTATTATGGTTTGTATGTTACAAATACTTAAACTATTTTATGTTGTTATTACCATATGCCTTTTATCTTGTATATAATCTGAAATAACTGGAAAACCTGTGCTTCTCAGCTTTTGCCCCTACGGGCCCAGCTTTTCTCTGACCTACAGTGCTCAGAAATTGCTGATCTTCTGCAGCAGCGTTTGTCGCCGCTCCTCAGGGCTAATGTTCTCGGCAATGGACTTTAAGAAGTGTTGCTCGTTTACTTTCTGGAGCAAGGAGCTAACAGAAGAGTTGGTCTTGCTTAGGGTTTCATAGCAGGTGAGGACTTCCAAGGCCAACACATAGAGTGGTTCACAGACCTCTTGGGGGAGCATGGCCATAATATGCAAAACATGACAGAATACCTGGGTATAAACAAACAGGGTTTCCTGGGTCAGATTCTGGTCTTGTCCTTGGGCCCAAGGACCAATTGGCTGTATTAACCTGACTGAGTCCAGGAGACTGGTCAGACTACCACGAAGCAGTCTGACTACATGGTTCCACCCTTCCACAGGAAGCCAGTTACGACAGCTCTGGCTACAGAGAAACTGGAAAGCTCTCAGGAAGAGTACAGAGAGTTGGAGTTCCTGGGCAAATGGCTTCAGGTTGAGCAGGGGAACAAACTGAACATATTCCAGGCTGTAAGGGACATGTAGGAGCTGTTTCTCTAAAAGTCTCCTGGTCAACTGGTAAAGGTACTGCCACTCCTGGGGGCTGCACCAAGGCATGACTTGCACCAAGGCCACCAGAAAGCCCTTGCTGAATAATCTGACCTCTTCAGGATTGCCCACATCCACCACCAGGAAGGAGAACATCTGCTCAGAGATTCTACTGGAGATACAGCAGCACTCCATCCAGGCAAGAAGCCCTGTGCCAGGTCCATAACCTGGGTATGACTGAGAGGTCCACTCTGCCTCAGAAAGCTTGCAGATTTCAAAAAGTGTGGCTGGTACCTCACACTTAAAGTGGCCCTCAAAGAAGTCCTTCAGTCTTGGACCCACAGTCCAGTCTAGCTCCTCCAACTTCCGGTGGAGCCAGGACAGTGACTTAATCCAGGTGTCTGGAGAGAAGGTCTCAGCATTTGCTAATACAATCTCACAGAGGAGCTCTAGGATGTGGATCACCAGATCCTTCCCCTCTAAAGAAAGGCACCGCTTTTCCTGAGGGAGCTGCCAGTACTTGCTGAAGCTATCCAGGAGTTGGCATAAGCTGAAGATAAGGGGGAATGGAGAACAGGTTTGGAGCCAGTATTCTTCTAGGCCTGCATTTACTTCTAGAGTCTGGATGAAGATCTTCAGACTTACGTCTACCTCTACAGCATCCAGTGTCAAGAAAGGCAGGACAAATTCCCTTAGCACCTCATCTGGCTCGAGAAGAGCAGCAACTGGAATTCCTTGGGGCTTCACTGGATTCATTAGGCTGCTCAGGAGCTCCAAAAACTGTTTTTCTTCCTTTGGGGTGGAGAACTTTGTCCAGACAGTTTCTTTGAGGCACAATACCACAAAAGTGGTGGATGGATTTGACCCTTGCTCTTCTGTGAACCTAAGGGCAGGGAAGGCGGTGAGAATCTGGGCCAGGAACCTCTGAGTCCCAAGACTGACCACAGCCATGCTGCACATCTTCTTCACTGTGATTTCTGGGTGCAGTATTATCAGCTGGGCCACAGAAGCAATAGCTTTAGCCAAGCCCTGTTCAGAGGTACTCTGTGCAAGCTGGTTGAACACTGTATTGAGGTCTTCCTGAAAATTATCCAAGTAAGGCAACAGTCTTTCAGAGAGCCCTTTTCCCCCCCAATAATGCAAGACACCTGAGAGTACTTTATTTTTGTCTGGTAGTGAGAGGTCTGCATAGCACTCCAGGATCAAGCGGATTACTTGTTTGATCTGGGATTGGGGAATGGCTCTGTCTGTCACACTGACTTCTATCACTGTTTCCAGTAGTCTTAGAACCAAATCTGGCTCACGGAAGAGAGCCTTGTTACTAACCAGGCAGGACACCCATTCATCTGTGAAAGCCCATTTCCTCTCGGAGGCAAAAATGTAGCACATTTCCATGTGCCGGTCCATCTTCTGCTCAATAATGGCCATGGCAATTGAGGCAGTGATGTCCTCAAAGCCGTTGTTGTTCAGCACCCTGCTGGTTTTTCTCAGGAAGTCCTTGACACACTCTGCCAATTCAGAGACTACCTGCCTTTCCTCCTTGGACAAACTGGTGGTATTTAGGTAGAGTGCAACATTCTGGCTGAAAGACATGAGACTGTCACAGAGCCGGTAGCTATCATAACTTATGCCCTGGCTGCTGTTGAGCAGGTCCTGCAGTTCCTCACCCCACTCTTGCAGCAGGCTGTGCATGAACTCAAATCCAAGGAAGATGGTCTCACTAGGAAGTTTGGCCAGTGAGGTCAGGCTGATATCTCGTTCTGCCTCCTTCACTTTCTCAACGAGAGCCTGTTGGTGGTATGGGTTCTGGGTGTCTGAGTTCCACACAGAGATCACTGTGGCCAGTTTGTCTAGATACATGGTCGCAGACACTTCCTGGGGGTCATCCTCTACCAATGCAAACACAGTCAGCATGTCAGACAAGTTGGCTAATGCACAGCACTTCATCTGAAGGCCTAGGATTCTCTTCTGGATTTGTTTTAGTCCTTTAAGCAACATGGCCAACAGAGGCAAGGATGAACACACATCTGGGTCTGACTTAAACCTCTTTGGAGGATGAGCAAACTCATCTGTAGAGGACAAGTACTTATGGGCCATGGTTCTAAAGTGAGATAGCAGGGGATCCTGCTGACTGCCCTTGTGTTTCATCATTTCCCACCAGACATCAAGGAAGAAGGCCACATCCTTGGAAGAAGTGTCAACAGTCATGTGCTCCAAAAATCTCTCTAGTTCTGTGCGGCAGATAGTGGTGGGCAGGGCCATGAGAAGCTCAATGAAGAGTCCAGAAGCTTCCAGGGACTTGAGCAGCTCAAAAAGGACTGTGTGATTGATAGTAGGGATCATGTTGCCCACAGAGAAGAACACATCTTCCTGCCACCGAGTTTCAGTGTCAGGAGGAATAGGAGGATAGGGCTGAAGAACCTTGGCCCAGATAATGATCAGAGCTTTCTTCTTCCAGGTGAGTGGCTGGGAATGCACTGTAGCAGAGCAGATCTCTCTCAAGGCCTCTACAATGGGCTGTCCAACATGTTCCCAGTCAGACTTTGTCAATTCTGCCAGTGCTTTAGGGCGGTATAGCTGCTCAGCCAGCAAGAAGCCCCCATGTAGAATAGTCATTTCTTCACATATATTGAAGGGTCCTATACAGAGAAGCCAAATCAAGAGTGTTGTGAAAAATTTCCAAAACAGAAAACAAAAGTTAGCAGTTATTAGGCTGGTCATTAGCAAAGTTAGAGAAGATCAAAGGTTTTAATTGACATTGGGAGGAGGAGGAGGGATGGCTGTAAGAGCCACGGAGAGCTGGAGTCATCAGGACTTAGCTGAGGAATAGGAAACACTTCCAAGTTTCCTAGTGGAGGAACTGAAAGGACAAGGGGTACCTACAAAAATGGAACGCAGCTGGGTAATGGTAGAACACTTCCTAGTATGTATAAGGCCATGGGTTAGAGCTCCAGTGTGGCGGACAAAAAATTAGGTAACACAGCCGAGAGCTGGGTTTGGTGAGACATGATTGTTAATCTCAGATCCTCAGGAGGATGCTGCAGGAAGCTGATACTGAAGGATTATTAGTTTGAAGCCAGCTTGGGCAACTTATCGAGGCACTATTTCAAAACAAAATTTTACAAAATGAAATCTAGGTAGCAAAATACTTGTCAAGCAAGTGCAAGGCCCTGGACTCAATCCCCAGTAGCACATACACAACTACACATTCCTCAAAAAACAAACTCAGAACAGATTTGGAGGGAAAAAAACACTTTGGGTTACTGGGGAGTCTGAGGTAAAATATAAGGAAGTGTCCTCCAGCAATGATAACACAGGGCTAGAGCTCAGATGAGCTCAGGATGGAAAGTCTAGCCTGAAAGCTGAATCTGAGAGGCATCTGCCCAGGGGGGCTCACTGGAACTAAGGAAGTAAATGAGATCCCTTGGAAAGATGGTAAAGAAAAGCTGCTCTGTGAGACTACAGCCTCTGGCAAGGGGGAGCCTGCAGAGCACTTGGGGTCAAAGGTTTAGAAAGTGCACAAGGACAGTACCAAAATAGAGGGAGCACCAAGTACACTCCTAGATGCTCCAGCTAAGTTTTTCAGTAATGACAGAGTGAGGTTACAGCCCTGGAGCCACAGGCACACAGAAAGAATCACACAAGTCCTCCCTTCCCATTTCTCTCATGGCCTTGCCAATAGGTTTCAAACATTCTTCCCCCTTTTAAGAAAACAAGAGGTCACCTCATAGCTCTTTTCAGTTAGAGGACAGGCTAGTCACAGCCCTGCTTCTATGGTAGAGAGCAGGAGGCAGCTACAGAACACTGTACTAAATAAAAAAGTGAAGACATTTCTTCAGTGAGCCTATAACTGACAAATTTAGGAAAAAAACCCTGCAAATTTAATCAGAAATGTTTTAAATCCTAGTGCAGTCATTCAAAACCAATGTGAGCGCTGGAGAGACAGCTCAGCAGCATAAGCACCTAACTTGTATGTACAAGGCCTCGAGTTCCACCCCTGGTACCTCAAAACAAAAAAACCCAGTGTGACTTGGTAGATTACTTCTCTGTCTTCCTTCTGCATATATGTGTATAATAGACTTTATGGTTGAACTATGAGGCTCAAGTGATAAACATTAGCTAAACCCCTGGACCTGGGCTGCTACTGTTCTCTCTTAATCCCATCTCCCAAAGAAGGGTGAAGGGAAGTGTTTGGCACTAGGCTAGGCCTGGCAATGTTGCTTAGTAGTCCAGGACTCACATACCTTGTATAAGGACCAGATTTTGAGCCTTGAAAAAAAATATGGGCATGGTGACACAAGCTTGTAATTCCAGCAGTTAAGGAGGCTAAGGTACAAGGCCTGCTGAGTTCCAGGGCCACCCTAAACTACAACAGACCCTGTCTCCAAAAATGAAGATAAATAAATTTTTCTTTAAACTTTAGGCCATCAAGAGCCTGACGGAATTTAATAAATGTTGGCTCCCCAGACCTTTTCATTGTTATCAGAACCTGAATCTTGTCATTATTCTCAGAAATCTGAAAGACAGTGGTAAATTATTTGTCTAACATATGTAAGGTCCCAGGTTCAATTTCTACAACTGCTTCCAGAAGGGAAAAAAAAAAAAAAAAAAAAAAACCGAATAGGGGATAGTGGCACAGGCCTGTAATCCTGGCCCTTGGAAAGTTTGGGCAGGAGGACTGCCATGAATTTGAAGCTAGCTGGGACTACACAGTGAGTTCAAGGACAGCCTGAATTACATAGTGAGATGCTGCCTCAAACAAAACACACACACACACACACACACACACAGATAATTATTAAAGGTCAAATACCAGGGATTGAACTCTGGAAGCACTGAGCTACATCCCAGACTTTTCTCCCTTCCTCCCTTTCTTTCAGCCCAGTCTGAGTGTCTTCCTTCCTTCCTTCCCTAGCCTGGCCTTCAACTTGCAATCCTCCTGTCTCAGACTCCTAGATAACTGGGATCCCAAGAACGTACTACCATGGCCAGCTTGGAACATAACTGTTTACCTGTTTCTTTTGGCTCACAAGCTAAAATCAGAATACAACCAGTGCTCACTACTCAAGGAAGTATTTCTGATTCCTCTTCCTTTTGCTGGAGACCAGACATGCCAGATTTGCAGTCCTTCTATATCACATCTTCCCCACTTTCACAGGCCAAGAAACAGCACAGAAAAATACTGATTCCAGAAGTCTAACCTGGGCCGGGCATATAGCTCAGCAGCATAAGTGCCTGCCTGGCAAGTAAAAGGTTGAGTGTTCCGTTCCATCTCCAGTACCGAAAGAAAAACTATCCTACCCGGTCAACTTTTATGGGAATATAAAAGACCGAGAATCAGCACTGCTGCACAACTCATTTGTGAAAGCAATTCATCTTGGCTTCTGGTGGCCAGGTCAGACTCCCAGGGTCTTGGTTATTGGGGGTGCGATGGGGTGTGTCTTTCTGGGAGTTAGGACTGTTCTTTCAGATCAGGCTGCTCTCCAGTAGCTCTAAATTGTATCTCCTTGTGACTGTAAATTCAATTTTATTGCAGTCAGCTTAGCAGATGTTTAGCCCCCAACACCTGCCTTCCAGACACTAAGTTCTATATGTACATATGCTACTTGAAAAAGCCCCAGGAGCAGTTAATAGCTTATCTCTAATGGCTAACTGGTGTGGGTAGGTGCCTACTTCTTAGGCTTGTTACGTGCTTGCTTAACTCTCAAAGGAACTGCACTAGGTGATACATATATAACACCTTTTCATATTCAAAAACAACCCTTTAAAGATTATTATTCTTGTTTTAAAGACAGACACAATTTGTGTCTGAGGCTCAGGCACAATTTGCTCAAGATGTCACAGGCACAAAGTGGTGTGGCCAAGACAGTAAATGCCGGGACTCCATAAACTCTTCAAGCTTTGCTACTCCACCACTACAAGCTCTCCGCTGGAGCTAGGCACAAGTCTCATCTACTATTATTGGCACGCCTTTGGGTACCACGCCCCGGCTCTTCAAGACAGCCTCTTGCTCTGACTCTCTTAAGAGCACACCCAGCAGGGTGTGGAAGCTTGGCAAACAGCCATCAATTTTTCTCAGCTCTGCCTTTCTTGTTTTCCAGACATTCTCAAAGTCAAGCTGCACGCAGGTTCATCAGCAAGCGCCACCTCAGTTGCTGTAACCCCTCCCCAGAATTGTGATCTCACGCGCTGCTGAGCCTCACTGCACTGTACCCAACACTGCGTGCACGTGGTCACAATAAAACTCCCCCGAAACTCTGGGAGAACAGTACCATCTTCCCAGCTTTACGGATGAGTCCCAGGAGGGCTTAGCTGATGTTCAATAAATGAGAACGCCACGTCGTCAGTGATTTCCCCGAGCTTATGCCTTGCCCGGCATTGCCCCAAGCACGTGCACAATCCCTGTCTACTCCCCGGGGAATCCAACTTCACACCCATTCGCTGAGGTTTTTCCCGTAAAAAGCGGATGGGGGCTGCAGAGGAAGACACCGGGCAAGGCATAGCGTGGCCTGGGCTTGAGCCCGGCCTCCCGATGCCGGGTCTCCAAGGACAACAGCCCGGAAGTTTTCTTTGGCCCGAGCCGCGCCGGCGTGCGCGGCAGGAGGGACGCGTCGGGCCGCCCTGCGCGAGAGGCGCGTTTTAGGGTACAGCCCAGGCGGGCCAGGGTAGAGGAGCCGAGCACCCACCTAGGTCCATGGCGGCGACGCTGGGAGCGGCTAAAGCCGCCCCTCCTCACCGAGGCCGCCAACGCAACGCAGGCGCCACGGCACAATGGGAAGCGCGAGGGGGCGGAGCCATAGGCCCCGCCCACAGCTTCTTGGTTTTCCCCCCCCCTTCCCTCGCAGCCCCCTCCCCCCCGTAGGTCGTACGCGTCCTGCACGCACGCGCGCGCTCCTCGCCAACGAGCCCGCCAAGCCCACAGCGCCCTCTCTCGGCACACAGGTAGAACATTGTGCACTACCCCTTTCTGGATTTCCTGAATTCACGTGGTCCAGTCCACAAGCCCTGTCTGTGCCTTCCCTCTTACAGGATCCCTGGCAGCTCACCTATACAGATCATTCGCACGAATGCCGTTGTCCAGGCTGCTTAATCTGCAGCACTCATTTGGCACTTCGAAATTTTCCTCCCCGAGAAGGTGCCGGGATCTCACACACTGACAGCCCAGGCCCATTGACACAATTGCCTTCATACTGCAATCACGATCCTTAATTTTCCAGGATCACAGATGCCTATGAAACTATTGTTTCAAATGCTGGAGAGGCTGTGGGGAAAAGAGGAATCCTTCTCTACGCTGGTGGGAATGCAGATTGGTGCAACCATTATGGAAAGCAGTGTGGAGGATCCTTTAAAAACTAGAACTGCAAATCCCATTCAATCCAGCTATCCCCCTACTGGGAATTTTCCCAGAACTGAAAACATCATACCATAGCGATATCTGTGCACCTATGTTTACAGCAGCCCAATTTATAATAGCCAAATCTTGGAAACAACCAAAATGCCCATCATTTGAAGAATGGCTGAAAAAATGTGGTATTTTTATACAATGGAATATTACTCAGCTATAAAGAATGATAAACTGGAAGACTTCATATATAAATGGATGCATATTGAACATATACTCATTAGTGAAATAAATCAGACCTACATGTGTAAATATCATAGTCTCCCTAATGTAAGAACTCTAAATTTTTCTTTCCTTACCAATATCAATTGGAAGATGTGTCACGCCCACACCCTGTGCTCTGTATAACTATTGTGAGGACAATATGCAGTGTGTCAACTGTTAAAAAAAAAAGTAATGTTTATTGAAAGTGTTAATGTTTTAATTGTTTGATCAATCTTATATACCTATATGTATTAATCTAAACTGATCCGATGATGAAAACATGTAATATAACCATTGTTAATTAAAAAAAAAAAAACTAAAAAATAACATTTTTCACCCCAGGGGGGAAAGAAAAACTATTGTTTCAGAGAAAATGGAAACCTGGTGTGCTGGTGTATGCCTATAATCCTAGTGCTTGGGAGGCTGAGGGAACCCTGTGAGGTTGAGGCCAACGTAGGCTACATAGTGAGTTCAAGGCCAGCCTGTACTACATATGAATTCTCTTTCTCAAGAAACAAAACAAAGAAAATGGAGGGGGCCACAGAGATGGCTCTATAGCACAAGTACCTTCCTGGCAAGTGCAAGATCATGAGTTTCAACCCCGGTCCCACCAAAAGAAAAAAATGAAAATGCATTACCAGGTGGATGCAATCCAGAAGCCTTCTATTTTTACTATTCTCTCTTCAATTTTTAATGTCATGTGTCACCTGAAAAGAACAGAGAGTGCCAGCCTCAAGTACCCCAATGTGCCATTTGGAGTTTGATGGCCTGCACTGTCATCAAGGAGCTGAAGGGTCCTCTGAATGATCAGGAGAGACTGCTGGTGTACAGTGTCTACAGGCAGGCCACTCGGGGTGACTGCAACATCCCCACCCCTCCTGGCTCCCACATGAAAGCAAAGGCCAAGTGGGAGGTGTGGAATGTGCACAAAGGAATGTCCAAGATGTATGCCATGAAAGTCTACATTGCCAAAGTGGAAGAGCTGAAGATAAAGGAGACTGGGGCCCAGCAGGATGGCTCAGTGGTCTAAAGCACCTGCTTAGGAAAGCTTAGGTGGCTGCAGGGACCGAGGTTCGATCCCCAGCACCACATGCTGCGCCAGCCCTGCCCTCAGAGCAGGCTAAGCTGGCCATAAAAAATAAACAAACAAACAAAGTTCTGAAACAAGAAAAAAAATAAAATTAAAAATAAAATAAAAAAAAAAAGAGGGGTCGGGGAGATAGCTCCATGGCACAAGTGCCTGCTTGGCAAGTGCAAGGTCGTGAGTTCAAACCCCAGTCCCGCAAAAAAAAAAAAAAAAAAAAAAAGGAGGCTGGTTAAGGGCACATGAGCAGGCAGAAGTACCATGCCTGTGTAGGGACTGAGCTTCTTTTTTTTTTTTTTTGGGTGGGACTGGGGTTCAAACTCACGACCTTGCACTTGCCAGGCAGGCACTTATGCCACGGAGCTATCTCCCCAGCCCCAAGGGACTGAGCTTCTTATAAGATCTTGATGGCTGAAATGTCCTGAAAGGGTAGCACAACACGGTAAGCTGACATCAATAAAGCAGTTGAGCTGCCTGAGAACAACTGTATGATGCTGGAAAAGAGAAACTCATTGATTTCAGTACCCAAGTACAAACATGAATCTCTTCATTAAGTAAAATGGCATCAAACTGGCTTTCTAGGTTGTTGTGGGTGTGTTCCCTACTTTCCTATTTCACCATCTATGTAGAGATTTGGCAGTAGAGAGGATGATGCAGAATCAGTGCTATAAAAATGCTCAAGGTTAGCTGGGCTTAGTAGTGTACACCTGTAATCCCAGCACTAAAGAGGCTGAGGCAGGGGCCCAGCGGGATGGCTCAGTGGTCTAAAGCGCCTGCTTGGGAAAGCTTGGGCAGCTTTAGGGACCGCGGTTCGATCCCGGGCACCACATGCTGCGCCAGCCCTGCCGTCAGGGCAGGCTGAGCCAGCCATAAAAAATGAGTGAATAAACAAATGTTCTGAAACAAGAAAAAAAAAATAAAATTAAATTAAAGAAAAAAAAAAAAAAAAAAAAGAGGCTGAGGCAGAACTGCTAAAAGCCAGCCCAGGCTTTTACATAGCGAGTTAAAGGCCAGCTTGACCTACATGGTGACATCGTCTCAAAAAAACCCCAAAGTTTAGAGGTCAAAACATTCTCCAATGACCACTGCCTTTAGCCTGAGGCCCCTGGCTGTATGTCTTCAGGAACTGCTCATCCCCAACAACCCAGAATATTGGGGAAAGGGATTCTATCTTCCAAAGAAAGCTAAGGTTAAGCCTAGAAGTCCTCAGTGGAACATAGTTCAATGAAACTACTACCTTGAGAGAAGCCAATCATTTAGTGACACAGCAGTGAAGTAAATGACAAAACACAGTAGCTGAGTAACAGTAGAACAATAGTTTCAAAATCCCCAGTACTGATGACTCATCTGATGCCCCGGCAATTAAAATCTTCTTGGGACTACCACATAGCTAAGCCTTGTATCTGCATGGGGATCTGTGTAGGACAAAATGTGGTGTACAGGCACAGTTAAATGAGATTTCTTGTAAGTGCACAGAACACCATCCCTGAAGGGCGGGCGGGCGGGCGGGCAGGCAGGCAGGGAGGAAGGCAGGAAGGCAGGAAGGCACAACCACTATGCCTGGTGGCTGGGATTAGAGTTCTAAGCAGAGTTTATAAAGATGTTTCAGAGGAACAGATACCTTGTGGTATGGTAATTACTAGAATTTTTTCTCAGTTAAAAATTATTTTCAGGGCAGGTGAGATAGCTGAGCAGTCTAAATCACCTTCTTAGGTAAGCTTAGGCAACTGTAGAGACAAAGGTTTGATCTTCTTCAGCCCCACCCCCAGGGCAGCCTGAGCCGGCCATAACATAAAGTAAAAAAGAATTATTTTCAAGCTGGGAAGCACTTGGGAGGCTGTGGCAGGAGGATCACTTTGAGTTTGAGGCCAGCCTGGGCTACATAAGGAGACTGTCTTAAAAAAAAAATTTTTTTTTTTTTTTTAGCCAGGTGTGGTGCAGTGTGCCTATAATTTAATCATGGAGGCTAACAAAGGAGGTGGCAAGCTCTTGGGCCCAACTGGGCAAGCTAGCACTCTGTAAGACCCTGTCTCAAAATAAAGGAAAAGACTGGTAGTGTACCTTAATGCAGAGGGCGTGGGTTGGATCTCCAGTACTGGAAATAATAAACAAAGTATACCTAGGATATTACAGTGATGAAACAACTATTATTGGTATAAGTATGGCAACAACTACACTATAAAATGCTTTTTTTTTGATATTGTGAAGATATTTCTATACTTAAAGGACCATGACTCATGTTAAATGCTAACAAAAATAATGTACCTTGCTCCAAATTGTGGCAGGAAAATTTTAAGCATGCTATACTGTTTTGCAAATCACTATAGAACGTGATAAAAAAAAAAAAAAAAAAAAAAGGTACATGTAAGGTAATTGTAAAAGAGCTAGGGGGGCCCAGCGGGATGGCTCAGTGGTCTAAAGTACCTGCCTGGGAAAGCTTGGGCAGCTGCAGGGAACACGGTTGGATCCCTGGCACCACATGCTGCGCCAGCCCTGCCCTCTGGGCGGGCTGAGCTGGCCATCAAAATGAGTGAATGAACAAAGGTTCTGAAACAAGAAAAAAATAAATAAACAAACAAACAAAAAAAAAGAGCTAGGGATAGCTGAGCATGGTGGCACACCTCTGTAATCCAACTTCTCATGAGGAGGAAGCAGGAAGGTTACAAATTTGAGGCCAGCCCCCAAAACACAGGAAGACCTGATCTCAAAACAGAAAAAAAAGAGAAAAGGCACAGGGAACTGATGAATGGATAAAGATGTGGAGACACATATAATGGAATACTACTCTGCCATAAAGGATAGGTTTGAGACATTCCTAGGTAAATGGATGCACCTGGAGCCCACAGACCAGCAGAAATCCACAGTACAGTTGTCCAAACCATCCTTACATACATTGATGTATCTTTTTCCCCACTTCCTCTCCTGTCAACTCAGTAATTGCTTCCTTTTGACTAAGTTCATTCCCTTTTCCCAGAATCTATTGTACCCTTCAGAGTTTAATTTCTCCTTCAGGTGCTTACACTAAGAAGACAATATGAGGTTTGCACATGTGGGTCTGATTTATTTCACTTAAGGAGTATAGTCTTACTCCTTGCATCCATTTACTGATAAAGGCCTCAAATTTAACTTGTTTTCTAACTGAATAATACTCCATTGTGTAAAAATACCACATGTTTATATTTTCCTCAATTAATGTAGTTTCCAAGATTTAGCTATGACAAATTGCGCTGCTATAAACATTGGTGCACATATATCGCTGTGATACACTTTCAGTTCTGGAAACTCAAGGGGGAAACAGCTGGGTTGCATGGGACCGTTAATCTTAGCATTTTAAATCTCTTAAACACAAGACAAGTTTGAGCTTACACTACAGCTGTACTGATCATAGGAATTCTCCCTTACTAAAAAAAAACAAAGTAACAAAGTGAAAACAGAACTCAGGAAAATTGCAAAGATTCTTAACGTTGTTGCTTAAAATACCAGCTTAGGGGCTGGGGAGATAGGGTTGGTGGTCTAAGCACCTGCTTGGCAGGTGCAAGGACCTGGGTCTGATTGCTGATACTGCATGCCATGCTGGCCACTGAAACTGGGCATGGCAGCACATGCCTGTAATCCCAGTACTGAGGAGGCTAAGACAGGAGGATCACTGTGAGTCCGAAAACAAACACTAGCTTGCACCAGTATTTGCACTTCCTCTCTTTCAGAACTGGGGTTCTATACAGTGCAGGCTGGCCTTGAACTCTTGGTGATCCTCCAGCATCAGCCTCCCAAGTGCAGGGGATACAGGTATTCACCACCACATCTGGCTTTACAATAGTAATTATACTTGTTGCTTTTCTTCCTTTCTTTTTTTGTGTTATTGAGACAGGGTCTTACTGTACAATTCAATTGGGGCTTGAGCTCACTTTGTAGTGTAGGCTGATCTCAAACTCACAACAATTCTCCTGCTTCACCCTCTTATGTACTGGATTAAAAGCATGTGCCACCATGCCAAGCTGCTTTTCATTTTCTATAATCTCATTTTCTCATTTATCACATTATCCCCACTGAGATGGAAAAGGAATCATAGTCCAGGCTGTGGTGGCATACACACCTATAATCCCAGCACTTGGGAGGCTGAGGCAGGAGGATCAATGTGAGTTCAAGACCAGCCCGAGATACAAAAGTGAGCTCAAGGCCAGTCTGAACTGCATAGCGAGACCCTGTCTCAAAAAGACCAAAAAAAAAAAAAAAAAAAAAAAAAAAAAAAAAAAAAAAA
>PVJA010023297.1:0-33152 GCA_004027025.1 Myocastor coypus | reverse complement strand
TGGCAGAACTACATCCCAGTTTATGCCATGAATTCATAGGGAATAGGTTCCAACAACTCAGGTTCCTTCCCATTGGTCCTCACAAAGTGCGCTTCTCTGGGAGGGGCAGGCTGGCACTTCAGTTGAACCCAAGTACCTTTCTCTTTGGCTTCTTTCTTTTTCTGATCTTTTTCCTTGACACGTTTCAGGAAGCTATCATGACTTTTTGAATGTTTAATATTCTCAATATGTACATTAATCCTCTTGGCAAATATCTTGCCCTTAACTTGCTGGTTTACAACAATGCCAACAGTGTGCTGGGTAACATTGTAGACTCTTCCTGTTTTGTCATGGTAACATTTGTGAGGCATTCCTTTTTGCATAGTACCCATTCCCTTGATGTCTACAATGTCACCCTTTCTGTAGATTCGCGTGTATGTGGCCAAAGGAACCACCTCATGTTTTCTAAAAGGCCTGGAGATCATATAGCGGTTTCCCCTCCTCCTGTCCTTTGTGTTAGCCATTTTGACAAATTACTGGAAGATGGCGATTCTGGCCAAAAACACTCCTCTTTCTTTTCTTCTTTCTTCTTTATTCTTCTTGTTCTTCTTTCCTCCTCCTCCTCCTCCTCCTCCTCCCTTTCCCCCTCCCCCTCCTCCTTCTTCTTATTATTCTTTTCCATCTGTGGTACAAGAGATTGAACTCAGAATCTTGCACTTGCCAGACAGGCACTTATGCTGCTGAGCTATATCCCCAGGATGACTTACATTTTTAATCAATACCCCACTGAAAGAAACTTACATTTCTCTGATTCTTTTCACTAGTATAAATAATGTATATAGCTGCGGTGTTAAGTAAACTACCAGCATTCTCTACAACTACAGGAGGCAGAAAAAGATAAAAATGTCTCCCTCAGGTAATACATTTTTAAAAATAAAATTTCTCAGAAGGCATCAAATGTAGGCTTATGTACACATTAACTTATTTTTCACTAAGGAGACTTTTGAAAGAAAATCTTAAAGGTCATGAAAGTGGAAAGCCATCAATACATGCTTATATCTAGTCCTAAAGCTATACAATAAGCTAATGCCTTCTATAGCCAAAGGTTAAAGGAAGCACAGTGACCCAGACTAGGGAAGAGGACATCTATGGAGGGCCAGTTTTCAAGAATATGAGAATCTCAACAGGGTAAGGAAAGCTCCAATACACAGTAGGGTATCAGAAGCTAACCAGGGCAGCACAATGTTCATGGAGCATTTTGATATCTTGGGGGGGGTGGAGTCAAACTGGTATGAAGGGTATATCCAAGTATGGGGTGCAGAGAAATGCGGGCTAATGCAGGGGTTTGAAGGCCAACAGAGATGAGAAAAGCATGCATTCAGGAGTATGTAGGAGTTAGCTACATTTGATGCCGGAAGTCAGAGTCTGACAAGTATGGAAAAGGTATTCATGGGGAGAAGGTGTTTCAGATCCAGGGTAGGGTGAAGAGGCTATTCAGGTAGAGGAAGATTGGGAATAGGCTTGGTAAATTGGTCACGTAGCCTACATCTATAGGTGGCTAATTTACATGAATGCTGTGGTGTTATTCATCTTTATATCCCACAGAACAGCTGGGAGATGGTATGACATTTAAAAGGTGAGGACTAAGAT
Organism: Myocastor coypus; assembly: GCA_004027025.1. Classification (NCBI taxonomy): domain Eukaryota; kingdom Metazoa; phylum Chordata; class Mammalia; order Rodentia; family Myocastoridae; genus Myocastor; species Myocastor coypus. Next base: position 31,523 of record PVJA010023297.1, on the reverse strand, counting down.
GACAGTGTTTCAATCATGTGGAAGGGATATGGAGACTCTGGTCTCAGCAATGATGTATTAAATACCTAGATACTCACAAGAAAGTTCAATCCATGCGAGAAAATTAATGATCCTTTTGCAACTTTTCTTTTTTTACTAGAACAAACTTTTCTCATTTTCTGGTTTTTTAAATACACTTTTTCAGCTATTGTTTTTGAGCTATCATTCATTTCCACTCCTAAAGTCTTGCAAGAGGTCAAGAGGTCTTAATTTTAGGCTTCCAGGAAAAGACAGAGTTCCTGCAGGTACTGAAATACAGGCTTCAGCAGATCAAGGTCATGGTAGCCTGTCCAGCTAGCTATCAACTTTATTCAAGGTAATGATGTTATGTTTAGTACAGATGGAGGGGAAGACAAATATGGAAATGAACACCATAATAACAGTAATTTTTTTTTTTTTGCCATCCCTGATGGATAATATAAACTCCTGAAATTAATGGCTAAAAATACATTCTGTGATGTAGCTGGAAGCATGGTACTTCCTAAATGGCATCACTCATGGCCATCCAATAATAAAGCCACTGACCGCTTATAAATTCATTTTGAAAAACTATAAAATCTACATGAGTAGTACTCTTCAGAACGATTTGTACCTTATTGTACCACTTGGAAAGAAAACTCTGGAATGGGTTCCACAGTGCCTTACAAGACCAGTTTCAACATACAAAATAAGGGGCTTTCCATGTTATTCCTTTTTTTATTGCTTACCATTAATTTAATTAACAGTGTTTACTTAAGAAAAAAGAAAGGTTTGGTCAATCTTTTAGCTTTCATTTGGTCATCTCCAGTTAACTGTTGTGCTGTCATGTCATTTCCTATGTCAGATGCTAAGTCCTTTCAATTTTTTATACCTCCTGAATTGGCCATCTTCTCTCCATTTATAAGGCTGACACTGGGGTTGAGGGCCTTGCTTTCTTTATTCAAGACTTTCAGGAAAGTGTCTTTGCTGTTCCCCATGCCTACTGACCATCCTCCAATTCCCCACAACCTGAAGCTGGGTGAATCATCTCAAAAGATTTTTATGGTTTTATTACTTTTAGCTCTTTCAAAAAAATGTGAAGAAGAAAATTTTATTAAAACAAAAATGAAAACAGAGGAAGTGGCAAATAATCAATAAATAATAAATATATGAAAAATATTCGACATCACTGATCACTTGACAAGTGCAAATTAAAATTATATTGGGACTCTGTTCCAGAAAGAATGGCTACTAACAAGAATAAACTCATAACAAATGCTGGTGAACTGTAGGGAAAAGAAGCCCTTCTTCACTACTAGTGAGGGGGTAGGCAACCAATATGGAAATCAATATGGAGATTCCTCAAAAAATTAGAATTGGAGGATGCATTCCACCCAGATGTTCCTGTTCTGGGAATCTTCCCAGAAGAATTAAAAGCATCATACCACAGAGATATATGTGCAACCATGTTTATAGTGGCATAGTTTTTAATAGTTACAGTTTGGAAACAATCCATGCCTGTCAATTAATGAATGGATAAAAATGTGGTTTTTAATATAATGGAGTATTACTCAGCCATAGAGAAAGACAAAATTGAGACATTTATAGCTAAGTGGAAGGATTTTGATAGCATCATCATAAGTGAAGTAATCAGACATACATGTGTAAATATTGCATTGTCTTTCTGGTATGAGAGACTAAAAATGTAAATAAGGTCGTAAATGCACAGTGGATATTGTGAAATAGGAAAAAAAACTATTCAAAAAGGAATATGCAAGTGGGGAGAGAAAGAAAACTGAGAAAAGAAGTATAAAATAAAAACCAAGCTTTGTGTTTTTTTTTTTTTTCTTTCATTTATGTGTTTGGTACAAGATCACACTACATAGTTCAGATACCAGTGATCCTCCCCACACTAGGATTACAGGCATGCTCTACCACACTCAGACTTAAAGACCAAGCTTCACCTATGGGGAAGGGAAAGGATTTTGAAATGAGGGGATGGAAGAAAAGAAAAAAAAGATATATCACGAGAGCAGGCAAGATAACTTGGCAGATCAACACCTGCTTAGGCAAAGCCCAAGGACCAGGGTTTGATGCAAGGTACCACATGTGGCACTGGCCCTGACCCCAGGGTGCACTGAGCCGGACATCAAAACCAGGCATAGTGGTTCATGCCTGTAATCCTACTGCTGAGGAAGCTGAAAACAGGAGGATCACTATGAGTCTGAGCTGCAAAGTGAGACGTTGTATCAAATTCATAAAATAAAAAACAAGATATGTTATGCACAGTTACAAATTCTCTAAAGTGAATGTGTTCATTCTGTATACCTAAATTGTACCAATAAACTTAAAGTTTTTTAAAAAGTGGAAAAAAAAAAAAAAGAAGAGGGGAGGGAAATAAGCAATAAAATTGATTAAAAACACATTTTATATTTATTTGTTTTGTTTTTTAATCAGATTTTATTGGTAAGTTTTAGATACATAATGATCACATTAATAATGATGAATTCATGCCTGTATATCACACAACTTTATCATTTTTCCCATTTGCCTATTTACAAAAACTTTGTTTCCACTTTTTTCCTCTTTTCTCACTTGAAAAAAAGAAATATTTCATTCTTCCCTTTCTCCCTACCCACTCCCTTGTTCCCTTCCCTACTTGAACATTTGCTTCCTATTTCACAAAACATAATATACATTTTAGTCCTTCTTTACACTTCCTGGGTATTATGTATGGATTATATTTATTGATTTATGTATGTTAAATAATTCATGAATCTGTAAGATGAATCCTACTTGTCATAGTGTGGGACATAGTGCCACATTGCGTTTGTCAGTATCTTGTTGAGGATTTTTGCATCCATATTCGTTAAAGAGTCAGGCCTGAAGTTCTCTTTCTTGGTTGGTTCTTTCTCTGGTTTTGTTAACAGGGTAATACTTGGCTCTATTAATTAGCTAAGGAGTATTGATTTCCTTTTAATTTCATTAAATAGTTCGAGGAGTAATGGCAATAGATCTTCTCTGAATTTCTTGTAGAATGCAGCAGGTAATCCATCAGGACTTGGATATTTCTTTGACGGTATGTTTTAAAATATATTTTCAATATTACTAACTAATATTGGGTTATTTAGAATTTTTATACCTTCTTGATTCAACATTGGTAATTCATAGCATCTAGGAATCTGTCCATTTTTTCTGGGTTTTCCATCTTATTAAAGTTGGAAGTAAGTACTGATGATCTTCCGAATTTGATACTCTTCTTAGTTTCCACAGAACCTGCAGTGATTTCACCCTTTTCTTTCCTCATTACATTTTTTTTTTCCTTTTTTGATAAGGTTGGCTAAGGATTTTCCATTTTATTTAATCTTTCAAAGAAATAACTTGGTGTTTTGATAAGAAATAAACGATGGTTTTTATATTGCACATTGTTATCTTCAAAGCAGTTGTTCAGAACCAACTTTTGATTCACTGATTCTTTGTATTTTTTTTGTCTCAGTTGCATTTATTTTTTGCTCTGATCTTTATAATTTCCTCCCTTACATGAGCTTTGGGCTTGAATTATTCTTCCTTTTCTAGAAGTTTAAGGTGCAACATCACGTTGTTTATTTGAGCTCTTTCTATTTTCCTGATATGAGAATTCACCACTATTAAATTTCCCTCTTAAAACTGCTTTCATTGTGCCACATAAGTTCTAGTATGTTGTACTGGCATTTTCATTTAGTTATAGATATTATTTAATTTCTTCTTGAATTTTATCTGTGACCCACTGGTTGGTCTAGAGACTTACTTGATTTACATGTGTTTATGGAGTTTTTGTGGCTTTTTTCCCATTGACTTCCAATTTCATTGCAGTACAATCAATGATATGCTTGGGCTCATTTCAGTTCCTTTGCATTTACTTAAGCATGTTCCGTGGGCTGGTATGTGGTATATTTTAGAAAGCATCCTATGTACAACCGGGAAGAATGAATGCTACTTCAGCAAGGATGCCATATTTGTTGCAATCAGCTATTTTCCCTTATAGAACATACTGGGAAGGTCTGGGGTAAAAATCATCACCATAGTCCAGTACCAAAGGACTGGGGACTGAGTCAAATAGATGCCAATATCTTACCCTTCATAAATTTGGAAGGTAGGATCTTGGGATAGACACAAAACCCAAGAACCTCCTACACATAGAAGACATCCCCAGAGAACAGACATTCCTAGGGAGGACTTGATACTCATGATAAAGCTATCACATAAATCAACAGTAAATAAAATACAGTTAAAACAATAGAAAATGAGAAGATACAGAAAAAAAATGCAGCCCCAGACTCCAACCCACCCAGAACAAGTCCAGAAGACAACTAGATAGAGGAAAATGGGTGACACACACCTGAAATTTCTGAAATGATAACAATAAAAGTAAAGAAACAAATACATGAGTCTATAGTGAAAGTTAGATCAGAAATAATTTTTGGGGTAATGGACAAAGAGTGCCTCATTATACTTTTCTATCTTTGAGGAGGCTTGACAACTGTTATGATATTAAATAGGTATTTGGTGACTACACAGACTACCATGAAAAATCCAAACTTCATACTCCAAAAGATCTTATCCAGTCTAATCTTATTTTTCCAGTTTTACTGAATAAGATTTGCATTCATGCTTACTTTACATGGTTTTAGTAACTAGTGTAGTGTAATTGTCCTTGGTACTTTACCTAAAGGTTTCTTCCATATAAACATCCTTTTCAAGCATTACTCTGAGAACAAGCCAGAGCCAGCATCAAAAACCCTGATACTAATAACTAAGCTTGGTAAGTGCCTAATTTTGGCAAGGGAATGTAATTGACTTATATTAATTACTAAACAATCGTGTGATATTTCTAAAATGAGCAAATGAAATCAAAGAGGTAAAATAGGACTGGGAAGATATCTCAGTGGTATAAGTGCCTGCCTAGAAAGCATAAGGTCACAAGTTTGATTCCTTGTACTGCACGTCATGCTGGCCCCAAAACTGGGCATGGTTGGTGGTATATGCCTGTAATCCCAACACTGGCTGAGACAGGAGAATCACTGCAAGTCTGAACTGCGTAGTAAGATCCTGTATCAAAACAAACAAATAAATAAATAAAAATTTTAAAACAGGTAATTGTATTAGTGTATTCAATATTGAAGAATTTATGCTCTTTATACCAGTGCTGGTCTTTTTTAGGGTTAATTGAAGCTATTTGAAAAAGTTATTTTAACATGTTGATTAAAGGCACATTCTCTGAATCTTGGTTTTTGGAGGCTTCATCTGAAGCCTGTATGTAGTTTTGTTTCGTACTTTTTTTTTTTTTTTTTTTAACCAGGAATTGGATCCTGGGACTTACAGTCTTTGAGCTATACTCTGAGAGACAGTACCATACCAAACTATAGATTCTTTCATATCTTTTGTGTTTCATCACTTGGTGATTTCTAGAGTACATTGGTGAGTCAAGAAAACATTAAAAAAAATTTTTTTTTGTTCCTGAGTGTGGTAGTGTATGCCTATAATCCCAGCACTTGGAAGGCTGAGGAAGGAGGATTGCCTAAAGTTAGAGGCTGGCCTGGGCTACATAGTGAGCTCATAACCAGCCTGAAATGCATAGCATGACCTTGTCTCAAAAAGAAAAAATCTTGCAACTCTTTCATTATCTTAAATATGGAAGGTGTTTGTAATATTGCTCAGCATAACTACGATGGAACCATTTTAACATTTCAGACTTGCTTTATAAAATGTCTAGCAGAGAGATTTCACCACTAATAGTATACTGAATGCCTATGCATGTTGTGCAAATAATTCATGTACTTGCATTGAAATACACCTAGTATCATCAAGAAAGACTGTTTTATCTCCTTCCACTCCAGATGTGGTATTGAATAGGCAGAAACATCACAACCAAAGAAACATGACTTACATTCCAGTGAAGTTCTCTGTGGTTTTTTTTTTTTTTTTTTTTTGAGACAGAGTCTTGCTATGCAGTTGAAGCTGGCCTTGAGCTCACTTTTGTAGCCCAGGCTGGTCTCAAACTCACACCAATCCTCCTGTCTCAGCCTCCCGAGTGCTGGGATTACAGGCGTGAGCCACCATGCCTGGCTCTGGAAGGATTTATTTATTTGTTTGTTTGTTTGTTTGTTTGTTTGTTGTCTTTTTGAGATAGAGTCTTGCTATGCAGTTGAGGCTAGCCTTGAGCTCACTTTTGTAGCCCAGGCTGGTCTCAAACTCACACCAATCCTCCTGTCTCAGCCTCCCGAGTGCTGGGATTACAGGCGTGAGCCACCATGCCTGGCTCTGGAAGGATTTATTTATTTATTTATTTGTTTGTTTGTTTGTTTGTTTGTATGTTGTCTTTTTGAGATAGAGTCTTGCTATGCAGTTGAGGCTAGCCTTGAGCTCACTTTTGTAGCCCAGGCTGGTCTCAAACTCACACCAATCCCCCTGCCTCAGCCTCCCAAGTGCTGGGATTACAGGCATGAGCCATCACGCCTGGCAGTTCTCTGTGTTTTGACCAGGCAAAGAAATAACAGAAGCTACAAGATAGACTTGTGTTAAAAAATGGTTCTCATGTTCATAAAGTATATCCAAAGACAATTTGTGTATTTATAAAGTTAATTGACACAAATAATTCAGAGCTGTTTTCATTACTAACACAAGTAGTAGTAGATCTTTAGCCAGAATTGCTAACAAAAATGTATGGTATTTGGCATGAAAAGGAGAGCAAAGCAATGAAACTTTGCATAAATTTTGGGGTTTTTTTTTTTTGAATTTTTATTCTTAAAATTTTTTTATTACTTTTAATGAGCAATAACAATGTGACAGTTTCAAAACATGTTAATAGTACATTTCCAAAATTTGATTCAATGCATATTGTTGACCTCCTATTAGTTATACAGAGCACAAGGTATAGACATTATAATTTTTCTAATCATTATTGGTACGAAAAAAATTTTTTCTCACTGAGCTAAGAGAAAGTAGTTGTATCCAATGTTCGATAATCATAGTGGGTTATTGGTATAGCTGGCAATGTTGGAAGCTGTTTATGTAAGCCTTTTACAGCTCAGCATTCTAATCTAGCTTTCTGTTTCATGCCTTGTGGTTAAACTGTTCTGCTGGGTGGTTTAGGGCAAGTTTAAGCAGACCTATATAGCAAAACATGTAACTTTTGTATCTCCCAAGGTCAGCCAAATCCTCTGGAATTTACTTTGGAACCATGTACAATGCTTTGTAGAGCTCTTGTTAATTTGAATAAAAGTTGCTATTGTTTAATTGAATATGAATTATCTCAAATGGGCAATTTTTATTAAAATTTCCAAAAGGCCTTTTAAAATTGATTCTATGAAAAATGCTTCAGCAAATTGTGTGTGAGAGTTTTGAAGAGAGGCAAAACCAAGGAAAGTGTTGCAAAAAATAAGTCATGTATCTGGTAAGGGACTTCAATCTGGACTATTGCAATTCAAGAATTATAAAAGGATAAATATTCCATTAAAAATGGACAAAGGGTCTGAATAAATCTTTCACCCAAGAAAATATACAAATGACTAATAACCAACTACATAAAAAGATTCTCAATTTGGTCAGTATCAAGAAAAGACAAGTCAAAACTACAGTGAGTTATTGCTCAGACAGGACTTAAAGTGAAAAGATCTGCAGGAAGGATTTTAAAAGCAAAATAAAAACAGAGATAGCAGGTGGTGGTGAAGGTGTCAAAAAATTAAAATCCTCCTGTAGCTGATGTAAATGTAAAATGTTGCATAAGAAAGAAATCTAGAAATTTCCCAAATAATAAAAAACAGTGAGCTTATGTTATACCAATTGTACCTGCAGTTATATACCTAAAAGAAATGAAAATACATCTGAACAAAAATTTGAACATGAATATAATAGCAAATTATTTCTAGTAGACAAAAATGGAAACAATTCTTAATGTCCATCAACTGACAAATGAATAAATAAAATGTGTGATGTCCATGCAGTGTAGTATTATTCAGTAACAAATAGTAATGAAGGACTGACACATGCTATAAATGCAAGAAAACATGTTAACTGTAATTAGTCATTCACAGAGGACTGCATATTATAGGGTTCCATTATATGAATATGTGCATTTTTAATTCATCTTCCATTGATAACACAAAATACACAATGTGTTATAAAGTACAATGATTTGATTAGCTTGTTGTTTTGGAGGCTGGAATTCCAAGATTGGGTGGTCTCAGGACTTCAACCCTTGGTGAGGGCTTCCTTAGCTATGTCACAACATGACAGATGGTATCATGACGGGATTTGTGAGAGGGAGAGAAAAGTCATGTGGCAAGAGAGGAAGTCAGGGTTGGGGGATGTCTTAATCTACTCTCTCTCATTGTTGGAACAAATACCTGACACTCAAAATGAGGAAAGGAAAGGTTTATTTAGCTCACAGTTACAGACTTTTTAAAGACACTGCTCCCACTCTACAGGGTCTGGAGGAGAGGCTGGGACACTTCTGTGTCCATGATGACCCTCACCACACTTCACAGAGGCTGGCAGTTTAACAGTTTGCATCTCTCTGGCCCCATCCCTCAAACTACTCACTGCTCCTCTGGCACCATTTGCCACATGATTTACATAAGGCATTGGGGGGACAACTAAACACGAACCATAACAGGGGAGGAGTCATCCTGTATATTTTTATAACAACTCACTCTCACTCTTACTGAGACCAGCACTGATCCTTTCTGAGGCAAATGCCCCTCATGACCTAATTGCCTAACCTGAAAGTTCTACCACTGCTCCATATCATCACACTGAGAAACAAGCTCCCACATCATGAAGTTTTGGAGAACATACTCAAACCAAATCCAAACCTAGCTGGTTTGGAATAGGAAACTTTTAGACAAAGTAGATTAGTGATTGTGGGATTCTGGCCATAACAGGAGGATTAGAGGATAATGGCTAATAGGAGTAAAGTTCTTGAGGAGGTTATAAATATAAATTTGATTGTGAGAATGTATACATAATCCTGTAAATATACTTCAAGTCATTACTTTGCACACTTTACATGGATGAGTTGTATGGCGCATGAATTTGATCTCAATAAAGCTATTGTAAAAAGAATCATATAAAAAATTCAGGATGTTCTTTATAATGTAACGCAAAGGATGAAGAGTCACTACTCTAGCATCTCATTTTTGCTAGGAGGATGAGAGAAAGGAAGAGAATTTTTGAATACTTATGCCTTAAGCTTTGTGTAATTCTTATTTAACACTTCCAGCCAGTAAGGTAGCTATTTTCTAATTTTATAGGTGACTTCAAAGAAGTTAAGCACCTTGCCTCAGGCCAGCTGTATCTTAAGTGGCAGAGCCAAAATTTAAACAAGATTTGTTTGTCTACAAAGAAATCATTTTTCTCTTATACCATTTGGTCCCTGTATTATAAGTAGTTTTATAATTTCATTTCAATAATGGAGCTAAATCTAAAACAGATGCTTTATTCAGAAAAGAGATATAATGAAAAATATAGTGATTTCTATCTCAGTGTTATTTTTACTTTAAAGAGTCACATTAAAAATGCCCTAAATGTCTGCCACTTGCCTCAGAGCACATTTTTATCCATTTAGAAGATAAATTCAAAATATATGCATATGCATGTATTTAATTAATATTTAATTATGTATACTAAAAATTATTTCTGAAAATAATGCAATATCAATGCTACATAGCTCAATTTTATTTCAAGTGATACAATATCTTGGAAATTGACTTTGTTGTGGCCCAGGGTTAAAAAAAAACAAGCTGTATTTAATCCAACTATGTGAATTGTTTTGTCTGCTTATATAACCACTTGTTTGTTATAATCTATATAGCAACTGAAAGCAGATGACATTCTACAATTATTTCATGATTGCTATGATCCTATGAAGGCAGATTCCTTTTATAAATTGTACATTCCATAGCTTTTATTTCTTATTAAATAGTTTTTCATTAGTAGTAATCTCAGGGCATTATATGGGTCACCAATCAATTTAACAGTGATCTTTCTTTTTGTCATGGGAAAGCAGGAATTTGCAGGCCAAAGGCTCCAACTAAAAAAACAGAAATCACATAAATTTTCCCTTTCAAGGGAAAAACTGTAATACTTTGTCTTTAAACATTTTAAGTTGCCCATATTTATTTGAAACAAATGGGTTAAGAAAGAAAACAAAAATAGGCTTGTGTTAAATTGCTGCTTCTTAACATTGGGAGGTACAGTTTTCAGTGGTTCTCAACCTTTCTAATGCCATGACCCCCGCAACACAATTCCTCATGTTGTGGTGACCCCAAATCAAAAAATAATTTTGGTGGCTACTTCAAATTACTAATTCCAATAAATAACATTTCACTATGGCATAGCATGGGTTTAAATATGTATTTTCCTATGACTTTAGGCGACCCCTGTGTTTTGGTCTTTTGACCCCTGCCGGGATCATGACCCATAGATTGAGAACCGCTGGACAAACTCATAAGGTACCTATGTCAGCTTAGCACTTCAAGTCACCAAATTTTTTGTTCTCACTGGTGCTGTAAGTTTTACATGTTTGGAAATAGCTTTGTTTGTTTGTTTGTTTTTCCTCTTTGGGGGAGGTATTTTGTGATTCCTAACACACAGTCTTTCCTTTGGCTTAAATGAATCAAAGCTATTTCTTGTTATTCTGAATGCCCTGCAAATCACTCTCTTTATTCTAGTACGGGCAACTGATGCTGACTTCATTGTTCTAACTAATATAACATAACAATCTTTGATGCTGGTCCTTTGATTTCTCTGTGTCTCATAAACTTAATGTATTCATAACCTGTGTTTGAATCACTCATGATAAATCTTTCTGTCTTATCCACAAAAGGTTTCACAGATTTTCTATAGCCTCAGCATGAAAATCTTAGATTCCCTCCCTCTTCTTACATATCTGCCAAAAGCCCAAAGAAAGTAAGACCTACTGAAATGTCAAACTCCATTCAGTTTGCATTATCTCAAGACATTGAGCAATATTTAAGTAAAATGCAGCCTTGAAAGTATTTTTTAAGGATTTAACCTTATTGCCAATATGTGTGTATGTATGTGTGTGTGTGTGCACTTAACTATAAATTATTTCATATGAATGCAGGAAAATCATAGTTACAATGGTAAATTGATCATTTTGCAAAGAATGTGAATCCAGATAAGTACAGGATGGAATTAACATAGATTATCAGAGTAAACGTTATGTTTTCATAAATGTGATAGTTTTTAAAAGATGTGTCTTCTTCCACAGCAACCACTGAAGAACAGTAGCCATGGCCCTCTGCTATCCTTGGCTGTGGGTCTCAACAAGGGCCACAAGGTGGCTAAGAATGTGAGCAAACCGAGGCACAGCCACTGTCGCAGACACCTCACCAAACGCACCAACTTCATGTAGGACATGATCCGGAAGGTGTGTGGCTTTGCCCCCTATGAGCAACATGCCATGGAGTGGCTCAAGGTCTCCAAGGACAAACACATTCTCAAGCTCATCAAGAAAAGGGTAGGGACGCACATCTGCACCAAGAGGAAGCGTGAGGAGCTGAGCAATGTGCTGGCTGCCATGAGGAAGGCAGCTGCCAAGGACTGAGATCTCTGGTATAAAGATTTGCAGAATTCTGAAAAATCCTATACACTGCATTCATTTTTTTCTATTTTAACTTCAAATGATACTATTATTATCCATATAGAGATGAAAGGAAGTGGGCAGGAGTGGTGGCACACTCCTGTAACCTTGGCACTTGGGAGGCTGAGGCAGGAGGATCATTGCAAGTTCAAGGCCAGCCTGAACTGCATAGTGTGACCATGTCTTGAAGACAAAAGAAAGGAAAAAAATGAAAGTGTAGAGAAGTTAAGCAAATCAAGAATTTGGAGCCGGGCGTGGCGGCTCACGCCTGTAATCCCAGCACTCGGGAGGCTGAGGCAGAAGGATCGGTGCGAGTTCGAGACCAGCCTGGGCTACAAAAGTGAGCTCAAGGCCAGCCTGAACTGCATAGTGAGACTCTGTCTCAAAAAGACAAAAAAAAAAAAAAAAAAAGAATTTGGGGCTGGGGAGATCGTTCAGTGGCATAAGAGCTTGCCTAAGTTTGATCCCTGGTACAAAAACGAACGAACAAACAAACAAACAAATAAATAAAACACCCAAAGCATGTTAAGACCCCTTTTTTAGCCCAAGGAAATAAAAAATTATACTGAGGAGTTGTGAATCAATGGACGCATTGAAATCTGAAAACTAATAATGATGTTTTTAAGGTGAAAATAAAAGCTGCAATAAGTTTAAAAATTAAAGAAAAAGTAGGTACTGAAGGGAGAATTCAGTTTTGTGAGTAATCATCAACAATAAATATGACAATAATATCAGGGTCACTGGACTTTAAGTGTCACATTCAACTATTCTGAAGAAAATAGCTTGTTTCTCATTTATGACAGAATGCAATTATAATAACAGAGTTGACTGGAGATGTGTCAAACACATGAATCTTAGCACAAATGTTCTTTGGCATTACTACAGTTAGATGGCTAGTGAAGTCTTAGTTCATTCTGGAAATCAGATTCATGAGACCTCAAAGTTTTACTTGTCAAAAGAAATATAGCAGGGAGGCATTGTACCAAAGAATTTTTGAAAACTATGTTGAATGGCCTTATTTTGAAATGCTTTTGTATGTCTTCCAGCATGCACAGGGGACTACACTTAGTGGAGTTGAGGAGCTGAGCTAACTACTGAGCTCACTCTATTCATTAACTGTTATCCCCTGAACAACTTTTAAAGAGTTTAATACACAGTTTAGAACTTCACAAAGCATGTGAACATGGCTCTGGAAAATCTATAAGAAATAGAAGCTGCTTATTTTTGAAGAATGAATTATATTAATACAGGGCTGTAAAACCCTCTGTGTGAATGTTGTTGATATGATTGCTTTATTTTTCTTCATCTTTCCCAACGAATATAGTAGTTTTATGTTTACATTGGCTGCTTTATCCTGCCAAAGAAAATGCAGCCTTACAAGAACTTTATTTTATCTTGTTATAGCTTTTTAGTGCACCAAAAACAAGTGTAAATTATTTCCCCTTGACACAGCAAGTCTTTTCTACTCACTCACTTACCAAGTAATATAGATTTACAACCTATATACATATAGCTTATTCAAAGGATGCAAGTTTTAAATGTTCCCACCAAAGCAAAGTTTCATTCAATTAATTATGTACAGTGTCCATTATTTTTAAAATGTAAATTCAGAATAGATACAATTCATATTTGTTCATGTTTTAGCTTTGTATCTTTTCTACTATTTTTAATTATATTTATTAACTACCATTAAAGTTTAACTGATTTTTGCATAATTATAGAAAGTGTACAGATAATTCTGTTATTTTTATGAACTATATAAACAAAAACATGGCTATCACTTGATAAAGTCACATTTGTACCCTACTATAGCTTATTTTTTATCCTTATGTAATTTTATTTTATTTTATTTCATTTTATTTATTTTATTTTTTTATCTCTCACTTTTTTATTTTTATTTTTTATTACATTTAATAAGAAATAATATTGAGATAGTTTCAAAACATGTTAGTGGGACAGCCACACTAATTGATACAATGCATATTGTTGTCTTTATAGTAGTTTCTCAGAGTACAGGATGCAGATGTGATAACTCTTCTAAACATTATTGGTACAAATATTTTTTCTCATTTAACTAAGATAAAGTAGTTGTATACATAGAGCAATATTCCATAATAGTAGTGGGTTATCCTTATGTAATTTTAATGGTGAAGCACTGACTTAAATTCTGGACTATCCCAGAGTACTTTATTTCTGCTGAAGCCAGAATAACCCAGAAATGAAGTCAGAGTATGACCACAAAATAAATAGTACGTCCTTACATTACTTTAACTCACAGTAAGGTTAGTAACAGAAAAACATATGCAATATCTTTTACTCTTTAAGAATTCCATTCAGTGCTGCGCACTCTGCATACCTGAATCACAAAGGGCTTCTTTTTCATGCTCATCTGAGAGACTGGAGTTGGCAGTTGTCTGAAGGTTTAGCTCCTTGAATGGGGAGGAATTTTCACAGCTCTTTTCTTTGTGCCCACAGATGGTTTCTCGCTTGTCCAAATGCACCATGGCTTGGGGTTTCCCTATTTGTCGGCACTTCTAGGACCATGCCAAGTGTTGACCGCACTGACCATAGCTATTCTCATTTACATTCTCAGGTCTCAAGTAGCAGCTGATCAATCCAGCACAACCTTGGACAGGGAGTTTGCAGGCCAGGAACAGAATTATAAATCATATTCTCCATAGCGAGCACATCTCCCTGGATAATACAGTCAGTGCTCAGGATGTGAAGTGGGGAAACTTTGCAAATCACAAGCCACCTGTACCTAGTCTACAGATACCTTGATGCTCGGCAGAGGTGGCATTTCCCATGCACGCAGTGACACCAGCTTTAATGGTTCATTTTGAACCAAAGGAAAAAGGTTCCCATTTCATCTTTTCTTCTCCCCTCTTTCTCTTCCAAAACATTAAAAAATCTGCAACAGATAAATTTAAGCCAGCATTGTTATCCAATTCCAAGTCTAGAGAAACTAAACAAGATATTTTAAAATTCACAAATGTTCTTGTGGGATGAGATTTTTAGGACAGCTTTTGTGTTTAAAACAAACTGTACACTTCACAGTGAAATTAAAATTTTGCCTCCTGGATGGTTCTGGAAGCCAAATACCAAGATGACTATTGTGTCAAAATGAATTGTTCTTTACAGCATTATAGTGAAGTCTTAATGAAGAAAAATTATGCAAAGTATCAAGTTCATTATCATGTGTGATCAAAAATTCTTTTAAGGAATGTCTTTCCATTCTTTCTTTGTCTCTTCTTTCCGTCCTCCCTCTCTCCTTCCTTTCCTCCCTCCCTCCTTTCACCCTTCTGCATCCTTTTCCATGTATAAGACAGTGGTGTGAAACCAAACTGAAAACAGATGCTTTGAAAATGACTATATAGAAAAAGTGATATCCCTTTTCAAGCAGGATTCTCTCTCTCTCTCTCTCTCTCTCTCTCTCTCTCTCTCTCTCTCTCTCTCTCTCATACAGGGTCTACAGAGTCTCACTGCACAGGCAACACTCATAGTGATCCTCCTGTTTTCAGCTTCCCAAGTGCTGAGATTACAGGTGAGAGCCACCACACCCATTCTCAACCAGGGCAGGGCTAGCAGGGCATGTCTAGGATCGAACCTAGTCCCTGTGTCTGCCTCAGCAGGTGCTTTTAATCCGCCGAGCTATCTGGCCTGCCCTCTGGCCCTTAGCAGGCAGGTTTTTATCTCCCAATCAAGAAACTAGAGGACCCTTCCATGGGGATATTGACCTCTGTAGGAGGTATAGTTTTCATTTCATGTGCATATTACTTTGATAAATGAAAATTTTAAATTAAAAATCCTAGTGAGAAAAAAGAAATCACATAGTTAGGTTTGAATTTTGGCTCTGCAATTCAGTGCTGGTCACCTCTGATGATTTCACCAAATCGCTCTCAGATTTCCCCTTAAAATTAGAAAATCTATTGCAACATTGTAGTCTTTGTTGTTTCCTACTTACTGGGACAAAATGCATGACATGCATAAATTAAAGGAAGAAAGGTTATTTCTAGCTCACAGTTTGTAGAGGTTTCAGCCTGCAGGCAGCTGGCTCTAAGGCAAGGTAACATAGCAGATGGGCTGACAGGCAGGAGGCAGGCAAACTTCCTTTCCCTTCTTATTCCATCCAGGCCACAAGCCTAGTGGCTGGTGCCACCCACACCCTGGGTGATCTTCCCTCTTTAGTAAAGCCATTATCCACACCTGGAACTACAGTAAACCAATCAGTGAACTGATCCAAAATTACACACTCAGGATTCCATCACTCCGAAAAGCCTGAGGCTTTGGGGGAACATTTACATATTCACCATAACAGTTGCAATGAGATTGAAATGAGATACATATCTAAAAGCTTCTAGCAGGGGAAAGAGACATTTAATAAATAGCAGCTTTTTTTATTAGTTCATGGTAATCAATAATTACAGTTAAAGTAAGTCCTCTTGGAACAATTAACTTTCTTTGGCACAGTAACCTTTGGCTGAATATTACTCTGAGCAGAATATTATATTGGCTTGCTTTAGACTCTTGCTAAGTGGCCTGGCTGTTGCCTGAGAAACTGTGATTTAAACTAGACATATAGATTTCTGCCTAAGTATGATAGATGAAGTAAGATAACAGAGGGAAGAGAAAGAAGCACAATGAAGGGGCCGAGGGAATTGATTTTGGTTTTCTTTAAGAGGCTGGTATTTTTCTTAGATTTGTCATCATGTCTTGTTTGATCACTGAGATCCAAGTGTCAAATATCACTGCATGCTTCATAAAAGCTGCGGATCTTACAGACAAGTTAGAAAGGTTTGGAGATAGAGAATAAAAGCTGGCGTTTGATGTCATTCACCATCTTGTAAAGGTCAGTGATCACAGGACAGAATGCACTGAATGGTCTACGCATAGTGAAGTGGAATTAGAGGAATCAGTTAGGTTTGAGCCTGGGGGAACACACACTAAATATCTTCTGGCTGCCAAGTCCTGCCTAGTCAGTTTCCTGTGAAATCTAACAACACCAAGCTTAAATAAAATAGGTAGCTCATGATGTATCTATTTATAGCCCTCATTTCACAGGTGAAAAACATAAACAACGGAGCTAAATATAATAATTTTCCCAACATGACATCCTTTGCAGAGTTAGGATTTGTACCCAGGTGAATCTCCCTGCAAAGTCCATCTCCTTTGTCCACTCTATCACTCTCTCTTTCTCCAGACATGACTCATTTTTATGAAATAAGTGCACGCAGGCCCTTTAGTATGGTATAATGGAGTGTATAAATCTTAGACATATTCGATATTAACATTTGAAAAGCAAAAGACATCTGAAAAATCAGAGGAGCAGTGATACTCATGTAACATTTAATGTATTTAGTTTGTTGCTGGAGGAAAAGCTTGGAAAAGGAGAGGGAAATATGAGGTTGAAAGAGAATGAAATTAAGGCAAATGAGGGTGGAGGAGGTGGCCTTGAACATGAATCACCAGATGATTATATGTACATTGTGGACACAGAAACCTTGTTTCAGGCTGAAAGGTAGAGGTAGTGAATCAAGAGAAAAAGGAAATATAGTTAGGCAAAAAGGCTTTGTGAGGCCACACATTTTTAATAAGAAAAATGAATTTCAAGTAGTATTGCGAGCATTTTTTTAAAATGAATAGGCAGACTGCTAACAAATCAACCTTGGGCTGGGAATGTAGCTCAGGGGCACAGGCACCTGCCTGGCAAGCAAGAGGACCTGAGTTCAATTCCTCATACTGAAAAAAAAAAGTCACATGAACAAGTCAACCCAGTTGTTACAGAGTGGTTGGCCAATGGTCCAAGAGTGGGACTGTGGGGAAAATGTATACCATAAATAAAGTTCATTAAGAACTAGGGAAAACTTAAATATTAAAAGGGATCAGAACATTTAATCTACCACATTTTAATTAACCAAGAAGGACTTAAATGAAATCTTGAAAATTTAGCTTTAGAAATTCCTTTTGATATATTCTATAGGATACGAACATAAAAAGGCAAAATTTTGTGGATTTCCTTCTTGTCCAAGCAATTCAGTATTTTATTTATTTATTTTTAAATATTTATCTTACTCTTGCAGTGTAGTTAAGGAGGGGGGGCACTGATATCCTGCACCTGGAAGAGAATAGCAGAGACGTAGTGATGGTGGCCTCAGGTTTTCTCAGCCCCTACTAGCAGACAGTACACATTTCCTAGCATACCCTTTAGGACCTTTGCACACTCAACAGTGCCTTTTTCTGTGAGCAGTTGGCAGGATAAGAGTCAAATAGAGGATTCAAGGGTGCAGATACCACTACGGATTTCTGCCTAATGGAAATGATAATCCCTGAGGTCCTCTGGGAGTAAATTAGCAATTTCATAATCCTTCAGAGATTGGGGTGTAGCTTTATAGACTGATACAGTGCTTGCCTGGCATATATGAGATCCCAGGTTTGAGTCCCTAACACAGAAAACAAACAGATAAATTTGGCAAATATTTCATAAGCATATGCTTTGTGGACATTTCCATGTGCAATGCCCTATAAGCCTTAATTAGTTTCTTAAATCTCTGTGCCAGGAACAAAAGAATATTTTATTGGTGAGGGTGTCAGTGATGCCTGTTGGGATAAGAAGGACAACATAACAATACACTATACTTAGGACTTTATATTCGATAAACATATTCAGAGCCAGAGGGAGTTTTCTCATTTTAGAGCTAGAAAAATAGGTTTGGAGAGATTTAATGGTGAACCCAAGGTCACCTCTTTCTAATAAACTGGTAGAACTGGAAGTAAAATCTGAGCTTCCAGTACTAAATTCCATGAGGAACATGACCCAGGTGATGGTGATGGCCATGACTGTCCTTGTGCTGATGGGGGCGGTGCCAAGGAGAGGCAAAGATGGGAAAGATAGTGCCAGAGACCTTCTGCCTTAAACAAAGAATGCCCTACTCCTCCTTCCACTGGCATTGGGTGCTCTGGCTGAAGGAGAAGAGTGAGTGGCTTCCACAGACTGAAACTAGGACAAATTGAAGGACTGGAGCAGTGCAGAGTGATCTGAGCGCACATGGGGCTTCATACAGCTCCACAAAGTGAGTGTAAATGGGGAATCCTCATTGTAACCCACAACCAGGGTTAAAATATCAGGAGCTTCACTAAATGCATCTGGCAAGCATTTCGTCTTCCCTTAAATAAAATAAATTCCCTTAATAAAGCCAATGGAAGCAGGGTTGGTGGTGGGGTGGGGGCTGGAGAGGGTGTGTATGATTTATTGTAGAGCAAGGACAGGGCCTTGATGGCTTTGAACTATCTATTTAAAACTGCTGGCTCTAAGACCAAGTTGTACATTGGTTTCTCTTTTTGTGCCAATCTTACATTTTTTAAAAATATAACTTTTATGAATATCATCATTAGTGCTATAAGCACAGGGAAGTATAAGTTAATTCTACAGTAAAGTGATTATTAAATCCATTAGTCATATACAGGGAATCCATAATTAACTTATTCTCCAGCATCAAGTAAATGATTCTACTGTGTGCTTTAAGAAAGCAATTGTTCACTAATATGCAAAATACAGCAGAACTATTAGATCATAAAGCTATGCAATCTTATAATTAAATTATAAATTTTACATATTTTAATAATGTGCTTTATATACTTTAATTGTTTTCTACGCAAGATTAAAAGGAGGTGCCACAGTTTTTCTCAGACATATTATATCTTGACCTGAACTGTGCAATACTTAATAGTAATTGATGAGCATCTACTAGGGATGGCAGCAGTCTTTCAGAAGCATCAGATATTTCTTTAGATTATTGCTGAGGACTGAAATGAAGATACACATTAGTCTTAAGTGGAGTCACAGCCATACCCTTGGGCTTTCTTTGTCTTCCTCCCTTTTGGTAATGGGCATCCACATTTTCTCTTCAGAGGCCAGGAGTGTGCACCGGCCCCTGTTCAAACAGCCTTGGCTGTAGATGTGGGTAAAGGCAAAATGCACATTAAATTCTCTGCAGGGGACTTATGCACCCATATGAGCAATCTATTGTTGTTATTGTATTTTGGATTAAATAATGATGCCATTATTTTCCATGTGCAGAATTAAATGTGTTTGAAAGATCTGGGAAATACCACAGATCTGTGCCTCTGGGGTTGCTTATGTAGCATTTTATTTGTCTAAATCCCGACTGCTGCAGAGGAAACCATCATGTTGGTTTCTTTTTACCTCACCTGAGAAGGAGCTAAATTTGCTCTGGCATGGCTATGCCACTCTAGCCTACTTTCTAGTTTTCAAAAATAGTGTTGTATGGAAGATGCCCTGTGCTCAAGCAGAGTTAAGTGGTCCATTCTTCCATTTATTTAGCAAATACCTATTGAGTGCCTGCTGATGAGTTCAGCAGTACAGGTGAGAAGATAAACACAACGTAGTTATTTGACATGAAGTAAGTGTGTCACAAGGATGCTAGGCATATCAGTCTTCTAGGGCTGCTCTATCAGAGGAGCACAGATTAGGTAGCTAAAACAAAAGAAATTAATTTTCTCACAGTTTTGGAGACTTGAAGTTCAAAACCAAGACCATAAATGTTATCATAGATGTTTATAGGAAAAATTAGAATCTATCAGGTTTGATAGTAACCATAGTTATAGGTATCTAATGGGAATATGTATGCCCCAGGGTGATTGCTACATTCTCTTTCTGAAATCAAAATCAAATATAGAAGTGCACCACATGCCCTTCCTAGGTAAATCCTGAAAAGGTTTATTGATCTTCATGGATGTTATGGTTTGTTGTATAGGTGTCCCCCCAAAGCCTCATGAAGTTATTTGGTAGCTTCTGGAATTTGTAATTGATTATTGTGGGTGTGGATGTTGCACCTCCCCTGGGGCAGAGGATTTGCATTCCTTTTTTTTTTTTTCGTCTTTTTGAGACAGGGTCTCGCTATGCAGTTGAGGCTGGCCTTAAGCTCACTTTTGTAGCCCAGGCTGGTCTCAATCTCACATCAATCCTCCTACTTCAGTCTCCCAAGCGCTGGGATCATAGGTGTGTGCCACCACTCCCAGCTTACATTTCAATGTAAAGGAAGAGAAGTTATCTGCTTGAGCTGCTGCCACCTCTCCCTGCTTTCTTGCTCTTAGTTGCTACCATGGAAGGTTACTCTCTGCCATGTGCCACTCTGCCTTGGAACCAGCTGAATATAGACTGAAACCTCCAGCAACTGTGAGCTAAATAAATCTTTCTTTCTCTCATTTTGAGTGTTGGGTATTTGTCGTAGCAATGAGAGAAGAGTAACTAAGACAGAATTTGGTACTGATAGTGGGGTCATTGCTGTGACTAAACCTGACCGTGTGTATCATGAGTGTTTGGAAATGGCTTATGGGAAGAAATAGAAAAGGCTCAGAGGTGTTACCTACTTGTGAAGAGCTGGATCATCTTCAGCTCTTCTGTAGGGGAGATTCTGGTGAGAGTTCAGGAGACCAGAAGACTGACAGAAAGCCAGCCTGTAAAGACGAGGGTTTGGAGCTTTCTGCTGGGAAGGACTGCCACTGGTTGTTGGACTTTGGATCATTTGTGCTTCGACTGGGCAGAAAAGTTACCTGCATTTTACATGTGTCCAGAGACTCTGCCTGAGACTGAGTTTAAGCAGGGTGGCCTGACTAATCTTTCAAAAGATATTTCAAAGCAGCTAAATATTGGGGCAGTGGCATGGCTGTTATTGGGAGCTTTTAGCCAGATTTATGTTGAGAATGAAGAGCAAGGAGCCCAGTAGGATGGCTCAAAATGTTGTGAGTTTGGCCAGAAAAGAAGCACCAGTAAAGCTGTGGACTGCAAAGATAGAGCTGAGAGGATCTCCATAGTTGAGAAGGTACCAGAGAACAGAAAAGATGGCCTGAGGGCATCACAGGAGGTGGCAGGTCTCCACCCTTTGCAGCCTCAGAATTGTAAAGGTCAAGGACTTTGCCTTGAGGGGAAAGCTGCTGAGCCCTTGGTTCTAGAATGGCTGTGGCAGCACCAGGTTCCAGCATGGCACCAGCATGGAGAATTTATTCCTCAGAATCAGGGTCAGAGAGCTTAGCGATCCATGCACTCAACCCTTATAGCCAAGAGAGAAGGAAGCCTGGCTACCACTCTACCTGGCAGCAGACCTTGGCATCATCCACGTGGCAGCAGTTTTAGGTGCATTGAGAATGCAAGAGTTCCGAGGTTAAGAAGGCTTCCACCTCGATTTTAGAAGGCTCGGGGGGGGGGGCAGGCAGTGTGCCCCTGAGAGGGCAGTGTGTAAAGCTGTGACTGAGAAGCCTGTTCAGTGGAAACTCCAGAAGTTTGGAAAAGCCAAGAACGTGGATCATCTAAGGGAAACTGCAAAGAGGGAGCAAAGCCAGCCTAAGAGAGAAGCCATGAGTGCTACAACTACCAAGAGTGCTGTAGGGATGGAGCCACATGGAGCTCACAATTTGCCACAGATTGTTTCGGATGTTCCACAATGACCTACAGGATTTAATGTTGGCCTTTCTGGATTTTGGACTTGTGCTGGTCCCAATGCTTGGTATTCTGCTGTGTGTAACTTTTGGAATGGTAATGTATACCTTGTACCTTTAAATGTTTAATTTGTTTGAATTTTCATTTGTACAGGCATTCACAGAAACTTGGGACTTGGACTTTTGGGCAATGCTGAAACTGTTGTGACTGGCAACTCTTAGAGATGGACTAGAATGTCTTTTGCACAAGGGATGTGCATGAGTCTTTGGGGGTCCAGGGGCAGAATGTTATGGTTTGTGTATAGCTGTCCCCTCAAAGTCTCATGCAGTTATTTGGCAGCTCTGGAATTTGTAATTGATTATTGTGGGTGTGGATGTTGTACCTCCTATGGGGCAGGTGGTTTGCATTTCAATGTGAAGGAAGAGTAGTTAGCTGCTTGAGCTGCTGCTACCTCTCCCTGCTGTCTTGCTCTTAGCTGCCGCTATGAAAGGTTACCCTCTGTGATGGTGCCACTCTGCCTCGGAGTCAGTTGAATATGGACTGAAACCTTCAGTAACTATGAGCTAAATAAATCTTTCCTTCGCTCATTTTGAGTGTGAGGTATTTGTCCCAGCAATGAGAGAAGAGTAACTAAGACAATGGATAACAAAAAAGACAATTTTTTAATACTGATCTTGCCTTAACTTGATCTTAATGAACCAGCAAAAATGTGTAACCACAAGATGTAAAAAACAATGCCATATTAATATGCTTACTATAAAATGTTCAGATCACTAACAACTTCTGACAATTGGCAGCTAAACTGGTAACTCACCAGTGTTATGGATTATTGGACTATCACATGACAAAACAGTGAAGGAAGAGATGATGGGAGTGGCTGAAGCTGGAAATCGTCGTATGTCTGAGGGCAGGACAAGGCCTCAGTGCCTAAAGCAGTCAAGCTACCTGAGTCTTGAGATAAACATCCTGCCTAGACAATTTCAGCTATTAGATGCAAGGTCACCTTGTGTCTTGTGATACTAACTTGGCAAGAGTATAAATTCATGCCTCTCCTAAATCCATATTGTTTAGATCTTTTATTCATTAGGCAAATGGACCTCCACCCAAACCTAGCTCTTACCTCCTGTCTATCTTTCTCTCATTCTTGCCACTGTTTTCCCCATAAGTACACCAAGACATCAAGGAGTCCCTACACATTCCATTGATGGTTTCACAATGCTTAGAGAAGTGTTTCTCCAAGTGTGGACCATCTACCTCCCAACAGAATTAAACAGAACCATAGTAAATCAGTGCTGAGTAGAATGAGGGCAAAGCAGGGCAGCTTCTCAGGAGTGACAAGGCTTCTGTTGGGCAATGGTAGCCCAGCACTTGGCTCTATTGTAAGGATGTAGGGAAAGCTGTGGCAAGTGGGCAGCTCTGCATTGAAAGGTTTCTCATAAACAGTTGGCCATGTCTTATACCATGCAGAAAAACTACTGAGGCTAAAACAGGCATATGGTTTGGGCAGGGGGAAATATATGAAGAATTTAGGCCTCACTGGGTCACATTACTTGAGCACCTTTTATACTGTGGGTATCCACACCAAACTTGCTTTCCAGAATTGGCTCATAGTGTAAGATCTTGTTTAATTTCTGAGTACTGGACAAAAATCATTCTTTGTGACAGTTCTGATATTGGCAGATGAGAGGGAGATTTAACTCTGTTCTGTTTATATAACAGCAGTTGATAGATAGTGACTTCATAGTTGGATATTTATGAGAGGTTTCATTTCAAATAATATAGTTTTGGCCCATGGCAATGCTAAGGCTCTTACCCATTATTACAGAGAAACTAAATCTTTAGGATATTGTAACTATAACTGCAGGGTCAGTTGGAACTACCTGGAAGAACCGTAGAAGTTAATATTTTTTCAAAGCAATGAAAGCTTTATTATGAAAAGTCTCATTAGGAAGTGATCTGTTTCTAAAACATATAGTCAATCAGGTCAGGTATATAAAAAAGCAATTGTTCAGACTTTTCTTTCACCTCATGACTTCTATCACATTACAAGGTAATTAAAAAGAGAAAAAATGTCTCTTGTTCTCTCTCACAGAAACTGAACACCTTGCCATGCTTTCCAGCCAGGTCCCAATTTCAAGGCTGGCATAGTCTGTTTTTCACAATTTAAAGAGGATAGTTCTGGCCATGGTTGGTGTTGAGGTCTACTAACAAACTGCTATCCTCAGTCATGTAAACTGCTGTCAAATTGTGAGAGGCCTTCCTTTGCTCCAGTTATAGAAGAAAATTATCCCTATTTTAACACTAGTGGTGATCATCTCTCAGATGCTATGGGTTTTGAACCTTTTTAGTGTGAAAGCAGATTCCTGACAGCCAGATAACTTACAGAAAGAAAGAAGGCAAGGTGTGACAAAGATTCTTTCAGCATGGAGGCTGGGAAGTATCATGAAAGTACCATATTATGTAGCACTCATTAAAAGGAGATTTATGGCATCAAAAGACCTGAGTCAGTGAGATTCTTTTAGGTTAGGAGAGACAGAGCAAGAGCTAAGAAGGATGCAGAAAAGTCAGGCAAAGAAAAAAAAAAAACAAGAATGAGGTAGAAAAAGAAAAAAAAAAAAAAAAACGGAAGCAGATGACAGAAGGCTTAATTTTTTTTGGTTTGTTTTTGTAACACCGAGAGTTGAATAGAGCAGAGTAAATCTTTATTCTTTTGGAAGGCCACTGAGAGCAGTTACACTGGTGTGGTGGGGTGAACTGTGTTATCTCTAATCTTCTCCTCCCCTCACCTCAGATTCATATGTTCAAGTCCCTGCTATCTCAGACTGTGCCCAGATTTGGAGAGAGTTTTTAAAGAGGTAATTAAGTTAAAGTGAGATCATTTGGGTGGGCCCTCCTCCAATATCAATGGTGTCCTTATAGAAAGAAGAAATTTGCACACAGATACAGACAGAGAAGATCATATGAAGACAGGTTGGGGGCAGTGGTCTGAAAGTGAAGGAATCTTACATCTGCCTCAGAAAAAACCAACCCTGCCAATCCTTTGATCTTGGACTTTTAACTTTAAGAATTGCAAGGCAATGTGTTTGTGTTCTCTGAGTCACCCAGTCTTTGTATGCCAGCTCTTGCCAAGAGTACACCCAGTTATTGTATGAGGAGGGGTCTCTGATGGATAACTGGTATTTCTTTTCAAAGCATGAACCCCTAAGTGTGGTGTTCTATCTTGTTCTGACCTAGACTCAAGCTGCATCAGGTTTTATCTGTAAACTCTTATCATACCATACTACAGTGTCCATTTTGGGCTTTGAAAATTTAAGAATAGATCTGTTACTTTTTATGCACTTTTTGTCTTGTTAATTATATTTTAAGAAATACTACTTTCTTATTATAGACAATATTTTTTCAATATCCTTGATTTCAAAAAGTATTTCACCAAGTTCTGTTTGTTGATGTTTTTACTAGAGAATCTCACTCAGCCTATCCCAAAATATACATGAATGTTTCTAAAGTAACTTATTCATATGCTTTGTTGCTAGAGTCTATGATGCAGTGAGACTCAAATGGTTTAGAGGAAAGACAGAAATTTTTCATGGGAAGGGCAATTTCAGCCTAAAAGCAATGCTTGGCGCTCACCTCTGTGCATGATATTTGGTGAAAACTCTCATAAAAACTTGTGTTAGTTTGGCTTATCCAAAATCTGGGCTTTAACTTTTAATTGAAAACTATACTGTATGTCTAAAGCCAATAACCTCATTCCTCTTTCCACATGTCTGCCATTCTTTACCTATCCTGAGGTAAATGTTTTTAATGTGCCCTTCTGTGTACAGTTAAGCATGGTTTGGAAAAAAGGGCTTGGTTTTTGTGTATGCAGTGTTGGGAGGTGGAATCTTTGAGAGGCAGAGCCTGGTGGGAGAATCTTGGATCAATTGAAGAAGGTGCCTTGGGATGAAAGTAGCTCTGGTAGGACTTCTGTGCTCACATGTATGGTTGCAAGAGTGAGCCCAACTCCTCAAATCGCCCTTGCTTCCTGTTTTTTGATTTGATTCCCTTCTTGAACACGTGCCCATCACTGCCACAATATGGCCACAAGGTACCCTCCTTGCTGGAGTGATGCTATGTGGGCTTTCAGTGACCAAAACCAGGAAACAATAAACTTCTTTTCTTCAGAAAGCCCACCTGCATTTTTCTGTAGGATTAACCCACAAGCAAAATAATTTAAGTTCTCAGGTTTTCTTGAGTAGATTACCCACCCAGAGGTGGTTCTCATTTCAGCTCTGCATATAGCGGGCATATTGTTTTATTTTCAGAAATACTTTTTGGACTTTTTAAAAGAGAAGGTTTGGCATAAATGAGGCTTACAATTTTACTAGGTAAAAATAAGAAAGAGAGAAGTGCAGTTTAGGGGTTAATATATTAATTAGAAAGGCTAGGAAATCTTCACACTGTTATCGGCACTGTCTACCTTTTTAAACTGGTAGCAGAAACCAAATAGGCTTTATTCTGGGCTGCCTGACTAGACTTTACTGTTAACTAAACTCAATAAAAAAAAGAGCATCTGTTTTGGAAAATATAAAACCAGTGCTTGTGCTCACTTTTTGTTTTTAAGGCTCTCTTAAATCAAGAGGTGTAGCGCCATTAGGTGCCAACAGAAACCAGTTAAACTAGAAGCTGTGAGTTTTGTTCTGCTTTACCCATAATGTGTCTTTTATTTTTATACAGCAACCTCACAGCAAAACTTCCAATAAAAAAAGAGATAACATTTATTGAGCATGCAACAATATGCTTGGAACTGTCAGGTGTGCTGCACACCTTGCATCATTGCATGCACTGTGCATCTTACATCATCGAAGCCCCTAAGGATGTTTTTCCTGTTTTACAGAGGAGGCAATAAAGTTCAGAGAGGTTAAATCTGGTCCCACTACTGACTGGCAGTAGGCAGAGCCTAGGTTTTAAGCCATGTGGACTAGGCTCAAAGCTTTAGCACCTTACCTCTCCAGTACATTCCTTGACTTCCTCACAGGGTCAATTTGCATCTTCCAACCAAATCTACGTTACTGGCTTTGAAGATGGAAAGTTCAGTGCACATTTCTAAGAAGGAAAATGAAGGAGGCATGTTATTATTGCTTTTCTTTTCTTTTTTCTTTTTTTTTTTTTTTTTGTTGTTGCTGTTCTTTAATATTGCTGTCTGTCTTGGGTCCAGGTAGTGCGGACTTCTAACAACTTGTAGGAATGAGACAGAATGATGTTGTGGGTGACCATGAATCCCAAGGCTAAATATACTTGTGTTCAAATCCCAGCTCTTCCAACTTCCCAGCTGTGTAACTGTGAGACAGAAACTTAATCTTAGTGAATCACTGTTTCCTTATATACAAAATAGTTAATAGCAGTTAACTTATGAGATTATAGTCAGGACAAGAAATACAGCAGATGAGGTACTTAGTATGTGCTTGGCACTTAATAAATTGTAGCTATTGACTAGCATTTATGCACTCTGGGCCCCATGTTCATTTATGTGACTCATAACACCAAATGTATCTAAAGTATCTGGGAAGAAGCAAAATGAGAAACACCAGTGTTGGATTGTATTGTGGTGATTATTCTTAATATTTTATTCTGGCAAACTGCATAAAAGTTATGTTATGCCTATGCTGTTTTGGGAAAACATTATAAAACTTGGAGCAGACAACAGTGCATGACAGTATAGTGCTTACCAAAGCACTGTGTGCTTTTCTGATAAAGATATAACTTTATTGCCCTTTATGTACTCTCTTAGTTAATACAGTAAGCAAATGGGAGATAATTTGAAATACCTTTACCACCATTTATAGTATCAAGACATCAACTTACCTTTAAAAATGCAAGTGACTCATTTCCTTGGAAGGCATTGTGTGTACATATAAACACATTTTTTAAAAAACAATCACTTGTATAGTACTCAGAGGGATCAGGTTCTAAGGCCTTTTGCCTTTGCAGAAATAAAATAGGATGTTCTTGCTAACTGAATTCTTGCAGCATGATACTGATTGTGTGTGTGTGTGTGTGTGTGTGTGTGTGTGTGTGTGTGTAGGATGCCAGTTATTGTAACTTCTTCTGCAAGGGCTTTTATCTTTCTAATTAAAAAGAAATAAAAAAATAAAAACAATACAGAATTTGAAAACAAGATGCTAGAAAGTTAACAATGGTTATTATATTACATACTGTTATGTTCAAAGTAGTTGCTCAAATTACCAGGTAGAGGCATACAAAATTGATCAAGCAACATAAGCACTAACTGTTTCTTCAGGGGCTTTTTTTAGATATTAAGGAGTTAAAAACTGGTTTGTATGAACTAAAAAAACTGTCTTTCAAAATTCTGTCTGTCAAAGTCCCATCTGGGGAAGAGTGATCCAATTTTATAGCAAAGATATGAAGAATACCTCTGGATTAAATTTTTGGAGCACAGCAGTACTGGTGGATTGAGAGAGATTAGTGAGACATAGGCCACAGATATGCCACTAATTCTTGAGGAGGATGGGGCTTCTTGTTACACCAAGATGGTGTCTTCCTGTAGCAGCTGCTCCTGCTTCACAGAATATAAAGTAGATGCACAGAAGCGCTTGAGCAGGTGCTGTGATCAGTGACAAGAATGCGCTCGATCTTGGACACATCTTGTGATGTCCCTGAGTCTTACCTACTGGTATGGTACATAATCTGGGTGAATTTAATGATATATCACCTACTTCCTAATTCTATGTAATTTTTGAGGGGTGTGTAATACATATATAATCATGTATCAAATTCATTAGGACACATTTGTGTGACTTACAAACCATGTTTCCAAAATACTTTCATATTTATAATCTAATTTTTAACTCGATCCCAAACCTGTGTGAGAGAGAAAGGGTAAATATTTTTGTTCTATTTGACACATTAGGAAACTTAGGCAAATAGAGATTAAGTTAATGGCAGAGTCTAAGTCTCTTGACTCTCATTTTTGAACCTCTACACTAAATTAAACTGGATTAGTCTTTTGGGATAAGTGTGAAAGGGTATGCAACTGCATTCTTTATGAAAAAAATAACTTGATAAATTATATTAAATTACTACAGGAGTAGATAAAAAACAAAGTTCTATTTCCCTTGTTGAGAATTTGCCTTTGAATCCCACTGTGAAATGGATTAGAATGTTTTGTTCGGATGTAAGCAATATACAAACTGAGAAAAGGTACATCTCATATTCTTTTAAATGGATAATTTCTCTTGGGACTTCTTTACACTCTGAAAATTCACTTTATTATTACATTCTAAGGTTTGTGGCTTTAAATGCCACAGCATATGAATCTAACTTTTATTGGTGATATTTGTGGTTATCATTTTCTACTGTCATCCTCTCCCATTTCCTTTGTTTTGTTCCGCAGATAAGATTTGATTTATGAATGAGGGCTTTCTGATTCTTCAAGATATATTTTGGTGAATTGGTTCAATAACTTGTTATTGAAAAGCAAAATCCATCAGGGACATATTTACCTACTTCCTCTAAAGAGAAATCTCTTTTAGAAACTAATTCTTTACTCATCAGTCATGCCACATTTCTGTTTTATTATGAGGACATATCGATGTTTCCTGATTGTTCAGTTTGACCATAGAAGTAGTCACCCCAAAAAGTCAGCTTCAAGGTTTTCTCTAATAGGGCTGGGGAGATAGTTCAGTAGAATAAGCACTTGCCTGGCAAGTGCAGGGTCCTGAGTTCAATCTCTGGTACTGAAAAAAACAA
The DNA here is from genome assembly GCA_004027025.1 of Myocastor coypus. Lineage (NCBI taxonomy): Eukaryota > Metazoa > Chordata > Mammalia > Rodentia > Myocastoridae > Myocastor > Myocastor coypus. The sequence continues at coordinate 1,677 of PVJA010023297.1, read as the reverse complement.
AAGATTTTCTCTAATATTTGAAAATTGAGCAAGTGTCTTAATTCACAAGGCAATATACATACTATAAACCAGATTCAGAAGGCTTTTGTCTATGGTACAGATATAGAATAAATTGGTAAATTGATTGAAAGAAGCCATACAAACAAGAATAATGAATATAGATCACCCAACTTTCTAAGATCTTTTGGCAACTGGTGCTAGTGAAGTGGCTTGCTTACGAATTCCTATGTCCTCAAAATCACAAAAATATTCAACGAACACATAACTATTAATTTACTTTTAATGTTCTGCTTCATTTTCCAGTTTTCCAAATGGAATTTGTTTTCCAAATTTTTCCTCTAATTTTTGGAAAGATATGATTAAAAGTAATGAAATTGGCTGGTTAAGACCTGTGATAATCCAAATCATTGAAAACTGGATGACACGATTCTATTTCAAGTCCACAAGAAGAAATTATCATTGTGAAGTTAAACTTCTCAAGATACTGGGAATATTCTTACGTATTCATTTATATATTAGGAATATATTTACAGTACTTTTATTTTTTTGCATTCCAAGGCATTTCCTTCCATTTACAGCCTCCTGAGTTTACCTACTAGAATAGAACCTTCTGCTTTTAAGCAAATGATGGCAAAGCCAGAAGGAAAAGGTTACAATAGGAAACTTCCAGATAAAATATATGAATATCTTTTCATTCAACTTGTGTGTTTTCTTGGCTCTAGTAATTAGAATTTTCCCTAAGTTCATTTATATCTGTTTGTATTTACTGCATTCACTGTTCTAGGTGACTAGCTGAATAGCACATTCCTTGTACAAAATCTTCCTTGAACCTAATAAGGATGGCCATTATTTCTTAGCTCTCCTTTTCCAGGTGCAAAACCTTCTTCTTATTGGAGATTTCCATTGTTTTAATCACCTCTGTCATTTTTCTTTCTTTTTCTCTTTCTGTGTATTCTTCTTCAAAGTGAAAGCCAAAATTGGTTTCAATGATTTTTCAGCCCTGTTATCTGCTATTACATATGTAAACTCCTTACAAAAACTAAATTATACATAATGGTGTATTTTTAAACTATAAATCACATATTTTAAAATAAAAATAGATAAAACAGTATTTAATTTGATCTTTCTTATTGTTATTGATATGATATAAATTACACTGATAATGTATTAGAGTTTAATTCTCCACATATTGTGTAAATTTTTAAAATGTGTCTTTTAAAAAGCAAGGTTCTTCAGTAATAAATGTATCATAGAGAGATTAAAAATTCATTATGGACCAGCAGGTGAAGAGAATGGCTCTATTTGTGTAAGAGTAAAACACAGCACTGAGAAAGGCCTATGATTTGATCCTGAATGCCGTACTCCCTGTGCACACATCACTATATTTGCTTGGCAATGAAACCTCATACAGTACCCTTCTTCTAATGTTATTTTTCCTGCATTGCTTACTTTATTTTCAGCTTATTGTCAACAATCACCTCAGAAAGCCAGTGATGATAAGCCCAGTACCTATGTTATAGAATAATAGTATCACAAAGCTTTTCTGCTGGAGGGTTGAGAATGTAAGTTAACAGACCGACAATTGGAGAAAAAGAAGGGCTATAAGGATAGCCAATATTTTGGCCCTAGCCCTTCAAGGTCAATAAAGACCCAGGATATAAGAGAACCTGTGCTGTA
>PVJA010023296.1:0-33202 GCA_004027025.1 Myocastor coypus | reverse complement strand
AAGCAAGCAAGCAAGCAAGCACACAGGCAGGCCAGCTCGCAAGCAAGCTAGCTAGCTAGGTTTGGTGGCATACACCTATAATCTTAGCACGTAGAAAGCTGAGGCAGGAAGATCACCTTGAGTGGGCCAGCTGGGGCTAAAAATTGAGTTCAGATTCAGGTTTAGTCAGCCTGAAATTTAGTGAGTCCCTGTTTCAGAAAATAAAAAATAAAGCCTTAGAATATTTTGAGGTAGCCTTGTGTAACTACTTACCTTTCTTTCCCACTTGGTTTATACAGAGATTCCCAAACTTAGTTATGTATTGGTGTTCTCTGGAGAACTTCTTTAAAAGACAGATTTCTAGGCTCTAAGCCAGAGTTTAATTTAGTATGTGGGATTGTGAGGAGGGGGCAAGGAAGATGTTTTTGAAATGTCTAAAGAAGTAAACTCTGCTGGGTTGTGGTGGTGCACACCCGTAGTCCCGGCACTTGGGAGGCTGAGGCAGGAGGATTGGTGCAAGTTCCAGACCAGCCTGTGCTACAAAAAGTGAGCTCAAGGCCAGCCTGAACTGCATAGTGAGACCCTGTCTCAAAAAGACTCCCCCCCAAAAAAGTGAACTCTGACTTTCTAGATATCACACACACAAAAAAATATCACTGAGTCCTGTAAATTTCTATAGAGAACTTCTGAAGTTATCCTATGCCTTCTTTTTTTTTTTTTTGTATTTAGTGCAGGGTCTATAGGGTCTCACTACACAGATCAGATTTGTAGTGATCCTTCTCCTTTCAGCCTCCCAAGCACTGGGATTACAAGCACAAACTACCATGCCCAGTCTCAGTGCACACCGGGGGTGGGGCCAGAATGGCATATTGGGGATAGAACCTTGGTCTCTTAGTCTTGCTTTTTCAATCAGATATTGTAGTTACCTCTTGGTATGCACCCCATGGACAGGACAAAATGTATCATGAATCCAAACCTGGTGTATGGTTGAGTTAAGAGAAATGAAAATAACTAGGAATGAGCATCCTGTGAAGTGAGAAATTACCTACCTGGCTTTGGGACTCCAGTTTAATTTCCTCAGGAGCAGGTTTGGTCACTGGGGTTGGGTTTGTGTTACAGGGATCCATCTGTTCTTTCTTTTCCACTTTCACTTTTACATCATCCAGGCTCAGGTTTGAAGTTGATCTTAAGTCTTTCTCATCCTTATCTAAAAGGTAGCGCAGGAGCTGGTGGTCTTTTGATTCTTTCTTCTTTGAAACATCCAGTTCTAGTTTTATACTAGAGTTCCCTTGGGCCTGTCCAGTCACTGACACAGAAGTAGATGCACTGTCCTTTTTATCAGGTTCCACAGACAGAGTGGTGATATCTGAGGGGCTGCCCTCTTGTAAGAGTCGGTGCAGAATTTTGTGCCGCTCAGTCAGTGAGCTATGAGAAGAAGGGCAAGTACCTCCTGAGGAGTTAGCAGAGGCAGAGTTGGAAGTGCCTGTGCAAGACAGTACATCTTTGCAGCTTGGATCTATGTCTGCATGCCGTAACTGCTGTTCTGCAGTTGTTGTTAAAAGCTGCACTAGCTTGTGACTCGTTTGAGCATATTTACTGTCTCCATCTGAGAGTCTGTCATTGTTATGCAGAAGCCCTGAATCCAAAGGTTTGCCATCACTAGAGCTGTTGTCAGATTGAATCATTTCATTTAAAATGGATGCAATCTCTTTGTTATCTTTGGACTCCGCTTTTGCTGGTTGTAAATTTAATCTATTAGGTGAATTTTGTGAGCTCATCTGCCTGAGTACTGGAGAGTTGGTAGAGAAGCCAACAGAATTACTGGGTCCTTCATTCATACCCTGCAAAGATGTTACTGGGATACTTGAGTAAGATCGGTTACTATTATTACAGGCACTACTTGTCATGCCTACTGGAGAGTTTAAAGTTGGAATATTTGGAGGAAATGAATTGTTTGGCATCCTGGGCCTTGCTGCCAAGCCAGAAGCAACTTGTCTTCTTGGAGACATGAACTGCGTTAGGGAAATTCCTGTACCTTCTACAGCAGAATTATTGAGGCTTAAAGATGGATTATTACTTTGGGAACTGGCCTGTCCCTGGTTTAAGGCAACATTGGCTACAATCTGATTTCCAGGTGAGCATCCAAAACTCCCTTGGTTGTTGCTAGAATTTGTATGACTGCTGCTGCTATGAAGATCTGAGCTCTGTTGGCGGTTTATTCTGGGAGATACCATGTTGTTGTTGGATGGTGGCAATGTTGATGGACGGGCCACACCATGAGCTGGAGAGATACTAGGATTAACCGAGGGGTTTACTCGGGGAACTGACATCCCAGAATTAGTGTCATCTTGGGGAGAAAGACCACTGTGTTCCCTAGAGGGGAAAATACATTATTATTCAAACATTTTCATTTGTTTACATCAAAATATTTTAATCATGTATAACACAAGACCAATGATACAAGCTCTACTGACTGCAGAGCTTCTATGTCATCTTAAATTAAGAAAGGAGTGGACTGTCAGTACAACTGTGAAGTGCCAGTACCACTTCCTAGGAAATAGTGCTTACAGAGCCTTTCATTTGGTAATAGTCCAGTTTCATGAAAAAGAAGTCTTTCTTAGCAATGGAAAAAAAACCTAACAGGTACAGTTTGAAACTTTTCTAAGCTTAGTACATTGATATTACAATAATACTCCTGGTTAAAAGAAACTTCTCAAGCGTTTGTTTATAAAATACTTATCCATGAGTCTTGTTACAGCTTTTAAGTATTTCAACTCCAAAGAGGAAGACTGGGTAAGGAAAATACTGTGTCACTGATGTGAAAATTAAAAAGGGTGATATGCAGACATAGCAGATGTTTTGAAAGAGAAATCACAATATGAAAAAAGAACTGTGCTAATTCCACTCACAAGAATAATTTAAGGTAAAACTAGAAAAAAATGGAATATTGGATTCAGTTTTTCATTGGAGTTCTTTACTCAAATTCATAATTATAACAACAAATTTGTGACTGGCATTACCATGTTCCAATAAGCAAAAACATCTGATGAAGAAAAGATGAAGTGAGGGAAATGTCTGTTGTTAATGCTAAGTTTTAAACAGTTGCAAATGCAGGAATTTGAATAGGTTACTGGATAAAAGAATAGTTCCATGAGTTTACCATGTGTATCAGTATAAAACATATTTAGAGAGCAGTAAAAATTAGAGGAAGCAGCATTCAAAAATCTTAACTTGATGGCTGAATGACTTATAGCTTCTGTGCAAAATTGTCAACCTGAATTCAAGAGCCATAAAGTTTATCCTAGTGAACATAAAGCATGTTGAAAGATAAAAATAACAATACAAACTCTGAAATTTCTTCCATGACTACAAATTCATAGATGGAAACTTGTAAATCTTTTGGCACCATTTGTTCTTAGGCCCTAACACATATAGTTTTAGTCTCATCTTTCCTATCTTCCTTTATGAACAACAAAGTTATTTGGTGACAAAATTTTAAAACCCAAAATAGATATATATTAAGTATGCTAGTTATATATCTCACTTAGAACCTTGTTGCTAGTCACCAAGAGCATATATTTTCTCTAGGACAAGGTATGTGAACTGGCTTATTTCATAGGAAGCTCTCCAAATAAGTAGTACCTGTCGATGATATGAATTCCCATGATGAAAGGCTGCATATCTGGACTTTGAGGATAGCAAAGCTTACACTTGGTGTGGGCGCTAAGCATTGTCCCATCATTCAATATGAATCTATAGGATGGGCTGGAGGCAGTGCCACGAGTCATCACTGTTTCAAACAAAAGAGAAACCTAGTTAAAATTCTGCACTTGCATGCTGGGCAAAGGACAGTAACCAGGACTTATTTCTACCTAGAATCTCACTTTACATGCCCTCCCCATGGCTACTCACAAAGAGCATATATTTGAGTCTGAGCCTGCTCAGACTCAAAGAATATTTCAAACAAAGTAGATACTGTATCTGAGTGAGAAAAGTGATTCCAGTTGAAATAAAGCACTTGACAACAGGCTTTAATTTAGTCCTTTTTGCACGGGTGTCTCCTCACATAAATTAAGATTATAAAGAAACCCCAAGCCAAGAGAATCTTCTCCTATAATGAGACAGCTCTTTAAACTTGTAAGTCTCCATTAAAAGTATCAGCAAGTACTTTTTCTTCTTTACTTTCAGTGTTGCCCTTAGCAAGTTTTGTTCTGCTGGGGATGATTTTTAAAATTTTACTGAGACATAATTCACATGGCCTGAACTTCACCTTCTTAGTTTTGGTTAGTTTTTAAAGTTCCTTTAATAATGTTTAGGTTTGAAATTTTACTCAGGAATGTGAATTGGTAAAATTCCATTTGTTAAGTTATTATGTACATATAGATTTAGCCAAAAATGTATACATACTTCAGAAAAAAAAAAGTACATTTTTTTCAATAGACAGTTTTTCCTTCTGGGGAACCCTACATGATGTCATGTATTGCAGAAAATACACTACACTGCTGGCCCTTAGAGAATAGAATTTTCAGCAGTTTGCCATATTAATAAATGTCTACAAGCTAATAGCCACCACTTTGAGCACCTCTTGTAATTTCAGAGGCCAAATGTAATTTGTATTATTCTCATGATGTGTTGATATATTTATTATTATAATATTTATATAAGTTTTTCTTTTCCTCAAAAGTCTATACTTTTTTAGTGGACTTTGTATATCCTACCCATCCTCCCCCACCTAGAATTGAATCCAGGGGTGTTCAATACTGAACTACACCCCCAGCTCTTTCTACCTTTCATTTTAAGATAGTGTCTGGATAAGTTGTCCCAGGTAGCCTAGTACTTGTGATACTACCTCAGCCTCTTGTGGAGTTACTAAGCCTCGTATGTATTATTAATCTTTGAAATTTTCAAGTTTAGTAATGAAAAAATTAAGATAAAGTCCATGACTACTAATTTAACAAAAAATATAGTTATGGCTGTCAAATCACTTTACAAATAATATATCATCTTGAAACTTTCTAACCACATACAAAATTCTAATCATGGAGGTAAATGCCTACTAAATATGTAAAGGCCATATCAGACTATTAAGTTATAAAATGTCATTGATATTTTAGTAATGTAATATATTTCTATGTTAAGAGGTACTTAATAAATAAATTCAGCCATACCAAGATTAGAAAATATATTCACAGGAAAAAAAAGGATTATTAGTGCAAATAACTATTATAACTCAGCTTATATTAATGTTAGCCCAATTTTTCAAAGACATTTCAGGAAAGTATTCAATTGCATTTTAAATGGCACAGGAAACAGACTTAACAAGTAAATTTTAAACTACATATTACTTGACAGAGAAGATATGTCTGTTTTATTGTTTTGGGGATCCAAAATCAACTGCAGAAGGCAAAATCTGTTATAAACCTGTAAGTCTAAGTATTAAAAGTAGAACAAAAATTTAATTGAAAGGAATGTGACCTATGCTCAACCAAACACATTCTCTTTTCATTTTCCTTTTTTAAATAAGAAGTTTATTTTCACCCATTGTTTCACAGGATTAACTTAGGTTTGGCTGGCTTCAAGGCAGGTGCATCAAGGAGGAAGGTTTTGGTAGAGGAAGGTCACTCAACTCATGGAAACCAGAAAACAGAGTATGTTGTAAAGAGTCCTGGGACTGGACACAGCTACCAGCATAGTGGCCCTGTAACCCTCTCAGACACCCCTATAACTGTACTTTATTAATCTCTTAGGTGTCTCTTGGGCCAATCAAGTTAATAATCACAACAAATAAAGTCTTTTAAAAGTTGTGCAGCAGCAGGATTTAAACACAGGGCCTTCCCACTAAGCTAAATCCCCAGCCTACCTCAATTTTTTTTTTTTTTTTAAGAAGAAAATAAAAAATCAGAACCCCCTAAAAACAAAGAACAAAAAACAATAAAAATACGGAATTTTGAAACAAAATGACAGGAAATTAACAGTGGTTGTTATACTGCATATTCTTATCTTCTAAATCAGATAATCAGATACAGGCATGCAAAACTGATCCAACAACCAAGCATTAACTGTTCCTTTCAACAAACCAATAGAAATTGATAGCATAATTAGCTATTTATCTCACCCCAGAAAGATTAACTATCATCAAGAAGTCAACCCATAACAAATGCTGGTGGGGCTGAGGGCAGAAAAGAACTCTTTTACACTGTTGGTGGAAGCACAGATTGGTACAACCACTGTAGAAATCAATGTGCAGATTCCTCAAAAAACTAGGATTAAGCCGGGTGTGGTGGCGCACGCCTGCAATCCCAGCACTTGTGAGGCTGAGGCAGGAGGATCAGTGCAAGTTCAAGACCAGCCTGGGCTACAAAAGTGAACTCAAGGCCAGTCTGAACTACATAGAGAGACCCTGTCTCAAAAAAAACCCAAAAAACAAACAAACAAAAAAACCCCCAAAAAACAACTAGGATTAGAGGTCCCATCCAACCCAGCTATTCACCATCTGGGTATTTTGTTCAGTAATATTGAAAACATCATATACTGTGACATATGTACACCCATATTTAGAGCAGTGTAATCTGATATAGTTAAATCTTGGAAACAACTCAAATATCAGGAACTGAGGAAGAGATAAAAACAATGTGGTAGGACTGGGGAGATAGCTTGGTGGTCTAAGCACTTCCTGGAAAAGATCTAGGTTCACTCCCTGGTACAACATGCCATGCTAGTCCTGGAACTCCAGGCATACCACGCTGGCAACTGAAAATGGGTATGGCACCTATAATCCTAGAGCTGGGGAGGCTGAGACAGGAAGGTCACTATGAGACGAAGCTGCATAGTTAGACCCTGTACCAAATAACTCTTTTTTAAAAAAAGGATGTGGTATTTTTATTTTTATACAATAGAGTATTACTCAGCTATAAAGGAAGATAAACTTGAGGTCTGACAGGTAAATTAGAGACCATGTTCACAAATGAATAAGTCAGACGTGCATGTGTAAACAATATACTGTTTCCCTAGTGTAAAAAACTAGAAGTAAATAAAATCCAAAAGTTACAGCCAGGAGTGGTGGCACAAGCCTCTAACTCAAGCACTTGGGAGGCTGAGGCAGGAGGATCATGAGTTTGAGACCAACCTGGGCTACAAAGTGAGCTCAAGGGCAGCCTGAACTGCATAGGGAGGCCCTGTCTCAAACAAATAAGATATACAACAGATAAAGTAAAAGGAAAAGAAACTGCTCAAGAGGAAACAACAGGGATGGAGGAAAGGAGAAAAGGGAAAAATACAATCAAGGATTGAACTCAGGACCTTGTCTTTGCCAGGCAGGTACTCAGGTGCTATGTTGCTGAGCTACATCCCTAGCCCCGTGAACATATTCTTTACCTATGTAGCAGTTTCAGTGAAATCACAGTTATGTTTACCAGACAACACACAGGGATATTCAGTCATATTTTCTGTGGAAGGATATAAGTAAATGTTGGTAAAGTAAATTTTAAAAATTTATCAACAAGTTCTAACTATTAATATCTTTTCAACAATTCATTTAGGAAAATACAACTATGACCCAAATAAGCAGCCTGGACTCATGGTGATTGCCCTATTTTCAGTCTCCCCAGGACTGGGATTACAGGCATGCATCACACTTGGTCTCCATGGCCAGTTCAGGGCACCTGGGGGCAGGGGTGGGGCCAGTGCAAGAGAGCAGCATGTGGTGCTGGGGATTGAACCCCAGTCCCTGCACTTGCCTAGGCAAACATTTAGTTCTCTGAGCTATCTTGCCAGCCCTCAAAACAGGAATTGTGAAGACTGATATATATATGTTTCATGTTATGCCACTTTATCAATTTCCTTACCTTACTTTTCTTCAAGCTTTCTTTATTCTTTGGGGAAACACTAGTTATTCTACAAAGCTGCATTGTTCAATAAAACTGCCATCAGGTACAGGTGGGCATTTCAAATTAAATAAAATTCAAAATTCAGTTCATCACATTAACTACATTTTAAGGACTTAACAGCTGCCCCTGACTAATGACTATTGTAATATTGTCACAGCTTGAAGCAATCTGACTTCTACTTGCATTTTCGCCCTTACTTATCATCATTACCTAAACTTTCCTCTTATGTTCCTTTTACAGATTTACTTTTCTTCACTAGCTAGAATAAGTATAAGGGCTGGTACTGTGTCCCATCTTTGTTTCCTGTTCTCCACTGAATCCTGTACTGTGTTTTTTAATAATCATTCAGAAAATGCTGGCTAACCAAACATCAATTTGAATCTCATCTAAGCAGGCTAATGCTTACATGTGACCAACTGCCAGAACTTCCTTTAAATAAAGGGTAGATTTTCGATCTTAGTTATTTTCTCAAATACTGCTACGTAAATTTCTGGTTTTCCTTTTTCGCTTTTTTGAGACAGCGTCTTGTTATGTAGTGTGGGTGGTATTGAACCTGTGATCTTCCTGCTTTAGTCTCCTAAGTGCTGAAATTACAGACATATACCACCACATCCAACTAGGCTTATTTTGTAATGAAAATTTATGTGGACAAATATGTTTATTGACAAACTATACAGAGTGAGAAATAACTAAAAGCTCAAGTTAACACAACAATCTTAAGTTATTTAACATGGATTACAGAAGTATTAACAGTCTTTTAGTTAACTATGCCACCTATATATAGAACTACTTGTGAAAAATTTTGCAATTTGGGGATTTTATTAATGAAATACATGGATAATTTATGTTATCTTAAGTTTTGAAGTAAGAATCATTTTGAATGATAATATATGGAATAAGATTTATCATATAATTCACATAGTCATTCTTTGAAATAAGAAAAGAGTAAGAATATAGACAAAATTTATTTTTATTTTTTTGTGGTCCTAGAGACTAAACTCAAAATCCTGGGAATGCAATTTACCTCTGAGACATATTCCTATAGCCCTTTATACTCCAACTGATTTGACTCTTCAGTTACTGGAAACTCTGGTGATTGTTTAGAGGAAGAAATAGTAAAATGGCAGGCAGTAAGAATCACTGAAAAGATAGTGCAGTAGTTGGAAGGGAGCCTGACCTCTGATTCTCATTTATAAGTTCAGGACTTAGTTCAAACTAACCTTAGTCCAGCTCAGTTTATTCATTACTAAAATAGAGCCAGTAATACTATGAAACAATATCTAGCATGAAGTCTACTACACAGCAGGTTTTGAACAAATATTTCCCAAATAGCCACTAAAGAAAACAGACAGTAAATATGCATTTTCCAAAATAAAAACCCCCAAGTCATAATCAACCACTAAACACCCAATTATACCAATAGCTCCAACTATGTATAATCATTACTAATATTTTGAATGAAGAGATGAGTAAGGAACCATGTACAGTGGCATACAATTAATTGTAATACCAGTTTTCAAGAGGCTTAAGCAAAAGCACCCCAATTTCAAGGCTGGCTCAAAGAACTTAAGGTCTTGTGGATATAACTCGGTGACAGAGCACTCCTGATTTCAATGCTTAGTCAAAAGAGTAAGGTAGCTACAGTCTTTGCAGATTTGGTAAACCTTTACTCTGTATAACAAATTTTCCACATACATGGGTTTCAAGGTCTAGGTTTGGAACTCCAGGGCTGGAGAGATGGCTTAGCAGTCTAAAGTGCCTGCTTAGGAAAGCTTAGGCAACTGCAGGGACCACAGTTCAATCCCCGGCACTACATGCTGCACCAGTCCTAATCCCAGGGCAGGCTAAGCCGGCTATAAAAACAAAAAAAGGATTCCATTTTGCTCATAGGGCCTGGCCTCATTTGTGATCTCATCTTTCGAGGTACATAGCCAGCATTTTCACTTCTATGTTCTATATCTATCCCTGAACTATTTAGAAGGAAGGCATACAATTGAAGGCATATTTTTTTTTTAATTTAATATCAAGGCATATTTCTGATATCCAAGAAACTTCCCCCAAAACATTTTGCATTAAACTGTTTTTGTTTCTTCTCCTTAGAATGAACCTACTTCAGATAAAAAGCAAAGAAAATATTAACCTTTCCCTAATCATGGTGGCTGAAGAGGCAGAACTGTTTAGAATTTTGACCCTATCCAATTTGGTGCTGAGGATCACCTCAAATAAGCACAACTCATTATTGTTAGCTAAATGAACAGGTATAATGTGTGGGAGGGTACCATGTCTCCAGGGTGGTAGAGATTACTCTTTCTTATTATTTCTCTAAACAGAATCCAATTTCTCACTAAAGATATAGCCCAGTGGGCACAAGGGCCTACTTGGCAAGCGCAAGCTTTTTAGATCAGTTCCCCATACAAAAAAACAAACAAAAACAAAAAAAAACAAAACCCCGCTATGCAGTTCAGGTTGGCCTTGAGCTCACTTTTGTAGATCAGGCTGGTCTCAAACTCGCACTGATCCTCCTGCCTCAGCCTCCCAAGTGCTGGGATTATAGGCGTGTGCCACCACACCCAGCCAAGAATTTAATTATGAGTAAAAAATTACTTCTGATTTTACAAAATTTTCAATAACTTGTAAGTAGATTCTTTTCAATATATCAAAATTTCTAGAAGAGGAAAGCAAACTCTTATTTTAAATATTTTTGACAAAATGTGACATAAAAAGAATTTCAGTTAACTCTGTTATGTGGGCCATCACACAAGCCTTAAACAGCATTTTGATTAATCATTAATATTAGTAATTGGGGCTGGGGAGATAGCTCCGAGGCACAAGTGCCTGCTGGGCAAGTGCAAGGTTGTGAGTTCGAACCCTGGTCCCACAAAAAAAAAAAAAAAAAAAAAAAATATTAGTAATCATGTTTTACAGTAATGCTTGTATATCTCTTGGAACTATAAACAGTTCACAACTTTGCTTGTGACTTTTTAAAAATGGAAATTTCTTTTTCTTGTTGTTGATACAGGGTCTCACTATACAGTTTGGACTTGCAGTAATCCTCCTGTCTCAGACTCCTCAGCACCGGGATTGCAGGTGTGCACCACCACACATGGATTCTGGGCTGGCAAGGCATGCAGTACCGGTGTTTGCATTTGGGAACTTGTGCTTTCCAGGCAGGCGCTTAGCTTCCTGATCTATCTCCCCATCCCAATGAAAACACTTTTATTTTGTGATTACAAAAGTAATAGACAGATGAGGAAAGAACAGTCATCTGCAATCCTACAATTCAGATATAATCAGTTTTGACATTACAACACTGTAAGTAGATAAATAAAACCCACAAAGTAAGTTTATAGGCTATATAGCTCCACATTTTCTATGACTAGTATTCTCTAGAGTTAATAATAGTTGTGCTATAGTAGAGAATTTTGAAGAAAAATAAGTTTGAATAACTTCCCAAAGTGGGAGACATGCATTTCCCTAAGTTAAGCATGAAGCTTTATTTCTAGTTACAGTTACCAGTATCTTGTGGAACCTAGGCTTATGTTTCTAAACTTCTGCATTTAAAAAAAAAAAAACATCTTAGATTATACACTGATTTAGTTGCACTAGGTGGGGCTAAGAAATCTTGTTTAAAATTGTCCATACCAATCTATTTTATCAGTGACTTTGGGAAACACCCTAATCAAGACTTTCTTTAAAGTAATGGTTCTTTTTTTTTTTTTTTCTGTCTTTTTGAGACAGGGTCTCCCTATGCAGTTGAGGCTGGCCCTGAGCTCACTTTTGTAGCCCAGGCTGGTCTCAAGATTGCACCAACCCTCCTGCCTCAGCCTCCCAAGTGCTGGGATTACAGGCGTGAGCCACCATGCCTGGCTTAAAGTAATGGTTCTGAAGGGACAGAACGTAAGAATTCTACCAAACTACCTCCATTTGCATTTAATCTATCCTCATTTCAACAGTTCTTCAAGTGGTCCTAACACCTATTTCTTCTAGTTTCAATGCAGAATCATGGTTTTAATCTAGTACACATGAATGCTCCCATGAGTAGTGACTAAAGTGCATTTTCAAATCTGACTATGGAAAGTAACACAGTAAACATCCTTTAAAAGTACTTCCTGTCTCTGCCAAAAGCAGCTGAAAAACTAAGAATTAAAAATTTTAGAGGGCCAGGGAGATAGCTTCCTGGCATAAGTGCCTGCCTGGCAAGTGTAAGGTCATGAGTTTGAACCCTGATCCTGCCAAAAAATAAAAGTTTAAGGGCAGCAAGATAGCTCATTAGATTAAGTGCCTATTTATGCGAGCACAGGGATGGGTTTGATCCCCAGCACCACATGCCATGCTGTTCCTAACCCTGGGTGCATGCATGTAATTCCAGTGTTGGCAAGGCTGAAAACTATAAGTCTGAGTGGCATTGTGAGACCCTGTACCAAATACATAAAAATTAATTGGGTGGTTGGGTGTGTGTGTGTGTGTGTGTGTGTGTGTGTGCGCGCGCGCGCGCGCGCACGTGCGTGTGTGTGGCCACCTTAGCCCATCCTGGGGGAGGGGCTGGCACAGCCTATGGTGCAAAGATTGAACCACAGTCCCTGAGCTTGCCTAAGCAGGCCCTTTAGTCTGCTGAGCTATCTTGCTGACCCTGAAAATTTTTGGTTCTTATTAAGATTTTATTATCTGCTGTTGTCTTAAAAGAATAAGTTGAGCACAAAAAAAAAAAAAAAAAAAAAGACAAATAGAAGACAATGTCTTCATGTGTAGGTATCAGTAACTGTAAAGCTTTACTAAAATCAAGGATATATCATAGTAGTATCTATGCACCTATGTTAATAGCAGCACAATTTGTGATAGCCAAATCTTGGAAATCACCAAAATACCCATCAACTAAAGAATGGTTGAAAAAGATGTATTTTTATACAATGGAATATTATTCAGCTATAAAGAGTAATAAACTAGAAGATTTCATATATAACAGGACGCATCTTGAACATATACTCATAAGTGAAATAAATCAGACCTACATGTGTAAGTATCATATCACATCTCCCTAGTGTAAGAATTCAAAAGAAGAAATAAAAATGGAAAGGCATAACACAGCTGAATGGAAACCAAGGACTTAAGCATTAAACAACAAAGTGACTGCAAACAGAAAAGATAGGAAACATGGCAGGAGCAAAACCATGCGCTTATATATACAGGATGAATTAGATAATGGCCCTAAGAACCACCGACATATTTTTCACACTGAGGATAGCAATGGGTAACACTAAAATTATGCTTGGAATGCCTGTCATTCTTGTCTTTCAGATTTGCACTGCTTCTAATATAATTTCAGTTACTGCTATACTCTCTCTCAAGTAAATGATTGGTTTACAAGAAAACAAAAAAGGGTATTAAATGAGAGTAAGAGACTAGGAAAAATGCTGTAGGATTGACCAGCTACAATTTTGTATATACTTAGATTTTTAAATGTCTGTGTAAAAATGTGCAACTGCTTTTATCATATCGTACAGGGATTTATTAGAATATCAATGATCGATGGAAAGCACTGATTCCAAGATGTTTGATATTCAGAAAGATAGTGATGTTAAGCTCAAGTACCTATGTTATAGAGTAATAGTATCATGAAGCTTCTCTTCTGGAGAGTTAAGAATGTAAGTTTACAGACCAAAAATTAGAGAAAAAGAAGGGCTACAAGGATAACCAATATTTTGGCCCTAGCCCTTCAAGTTCAGTGAGGACTCAGGACAGAACAGAACCTGTGCTGTAACATCTTATAATGCAGTGGTTTCCCAAATTTTCTGTTCAAGGAGATTAAGGGACCACAGAGGAAAGGGACTGAAGGTATATAGTGTGCCTAAGGAGTCACCTAGAGAGAAAATATTCTCTCAGGCTTTCACAGAGAGCAAGCTGGTCAAGCAATGGCTGTGACTCATCCAGATGGCTGACACTGACAACCATTCTACAAAGCACTGTACATGCTTTTGAAGTAAATCCTAACAGAATTTGACTGACCTTGGGAGATACAAAAGTTACATGTTTTGTTATATAGTTCTTACTTGGTCTTAAGCATCCAGCAGAAAAGTTTAACCACGAGGCATAAAACGTAAAGCTAGATTAGTATGCTGAGCTGTAAAAAGCTTAAACCAACAGCTTCCGACATTGCCCGTTCTGCCAATAATCCATTGTGATTATGGAATACAGGACTATGTATACAACTATGTTCTCTTAGTTCAATGAGAAGAAATTTTTTTTTTTTTTTGTCTTTTTGAGACAGGGTCTCACTATGCAGTTCAGACTGGCCTTGAGCTCACTTTTGTAGCCCAGGCTGGTATCGAACTCACACCGATCCTCCTGCCTCAGCCTCCCAAGTGCTGGGATTACAGGTGTGCGCCACCACGCCCGGCAGAAGAAATTGTTTATACCAACAATGATTAGAAAAATTATCATGTCTAAGTTCTGTGCTCTGTATAACTATTATGAGGACACTAATATACACTGTATCAATTATTGGGAATATACTACTAACGTGTTTTTGAAAATGTCACATTGTTATTTCTTATTAAAAGAAAAAGATAATGGCAAGAAGAACAAAAAAATCATACATGAACAGCTATTTTGAAGATGATTTCCTGTCAAAGATCAAAATTTAGTCTTTTCATATATGCCTACACACAATACATAAATGAAATTTCATGCATTTTCACGATGTTATTTATAAAAAGTATACTAATGTATGAGAAAAAATAAAATCAAGGATATAGTATCATAATTTATCTCATTATCTTTCCTCAAAATTTATTTAAATTGACAGACAAAATTGTATCTATTCATCCTGTACAACACAGTCCTTAAAGTAAATATATACTGTGGGTGATAAAATCTAATCAAGATATGTGACACCTCATGTACTTATCATTTTTGTGGTAAGAACACTTAACATTCACACCTCCAGCATTCCTCAAGTACAAAACATACTGTCATCAACTATAGTCATTATTCTGTACAACCCATTTCTTGAAATTACTCCTTCTGATGCAGTACTCCATTTCGTGTCACCCCATCTGGCCTTCCTACCCTAATCAACCACCACAGCTTCTGGTAACTACCATATTTTCTGTTTTTGTAAGATTGACTATGAGATTCTACACAAGTGAAATGAAGTGGTATTTCTTTTTCTGTGCTTGGATTAATTTTTTTTGTTTGTTTTTTGAGACAGGGTGTCATGTAATTCAGGCTGGTCTTAAACTCACTATATAGTACAGACTGGCCTCAAATTTGTGGCAATCCTCCTGCCTCAGCCTCCCTAGTGTTGTGAATAAATGTATGTGCTGCCATGCTGAGCTCCTGGCTTATTTCACTTAACATAATGATCTCTGGGCTCATCCATGCTGTTATAAATAACAGTTTTCTTTTTGTGGTTGAATAGTATTTCTTGTGTATATAAACCTCATGTTCTTTATTTTCATTCACCCATCAATGAACATTAATATTCCAGATCTTGGCCACCGTGAACAGTACTAAAGAACTTGTTGATCTCTTAAACATAACAATTTCATCATCTTTGGTTATATACCCAGAAGTGGGATTGTTGGATCATACAGTAGTTTTATTTCTAATCTTTTGTGAAATCTCCATTCTGGTTTGTGTAAAGGTTGTACTAATTTACATGCCTACTAGTAAAATGTACAAGGGTGCCCTTTTCTCCCCTTCCTCACCAGCACTTGTTCTCTATCTTTTGCACAACAGCCCTTCTAACATGAATGCATCCCACTCATTTTACAATGTGTCTAATTGAAAGAGGTCAGGAAATTGCAAATGTAAATTATAGCTTTCTTCATTCTGGATAGAGCAGTGGTTCTTAAACTTAAGCATTACCTTTGAGGCTTGTTAAAATATCTGAATATACTCCTCAAATTTTAATTAAGCATGTTAGTATCTTAAACAAGTGATTCCCACATTTTACAAACCACATTGCTTTACATTCCTGAACATAAAATATCAGATTAAAGATGTACTGCATCTGTGGAGACTGCCTGGAAAACTGTTCAGAATTGCCACAACACTAGAAATCAGAGTCATGTGAGTTCTGGCAATCTTAATTCTAAGAAAAAAATTTAAGTATTCTTCTCTTTCTCTCTCAGAACAGTGTAAATGATATAGTTCTGGATGACCTTGAGCTCACTATGTAGCTGTTACAGTCTGTATCTAGATGTTTTCCAAGCCTCATGGAGCAGTTTGTGATTAATTCATGATCCAACAACTGGGATTATGGGTGCAAATTATGGTTGTGAGTGCTACACCTACCCTGTGGCAGATAGCTTGAAGGCAATATAAGTAGAGAGGCTTGCCATTACTGCCACCACTGCTCCTTTTTTGTTCTTGCTGATTTGCTGTTTTCTGCTGCCATAAACTGTTGCTCTCTGTCATGTGCCTCTCTGCATTAGAGCCAGCCAAGTATGGATTGAAACCTCCACAAACTGTGAGCTAAATAAACCTTTCTTTCCTTAATTCTGGATGTTGCATATTTTGTTCCAACAATGAAAGAAAAGTAACTGAGCTAGTAGCCCAGGCTGGCCTTGAATTTGAAGCAATTCTCCTGCTTCATCTTCTTGACTGCTGGGATTGTAAGTGTGTACCACCATGCCTGGATTCAATATGTGATTTCTGTAAAGGAATTGTTTTAAAAAGTGGAATGAGCTGGATATGGTGGCATATGCCTGCAACCGCAGCAGTCAGGAACCTGAGGCAGGAGAATTGCCCCAACTTTGAGGCTAGCCTGAGCTACATAATGAATTCAAAGTTCAGGTAGACTACACAGCAAGACAAAGAACCAAAAAAGGGAAAAAAGGGAAGTGAGAGAACATAATAGGCAAGAAGTGTTGGGTTATATTCATATTCCTTCAGATTTTTTTCTAAATTGTTTCATTTCATGTTAATATAAGATTGCTTATTATAGTTTAACCTGTCTTTACAGAGAATTTTAATTCTCTGTAAAAATACATACCTTATATTGGCTCAGTCATATCTACAGGGAACCTACTCATTGGGATGGTGAAATCATTATTTGGGCCTGCTTTGCTTAAATAAGTAAATTTTATTTATTTCTATTACTTAAGAAGTTTTTAAAAGTACTATAAATCCATGGAAGGACCAACTTACAAAGAAAACTACATATATCAGTACTTTAGGCAGTGAGTGGGTATTAAGTCCCTATATATAACTCTGGATAGAGGAGGTCACAAAGTTTGTACCCCACAAGTAGCATTATGTATTTGTTTAATGATTTCCAGACTTGGTTGCAATTCAGCATTGCCTGGTTAAGTTTAAAAACATACAGAGTTCTGTCTCTCACCAGTGACATACCAACTTAAGGAGTGGCATGAGTTTTATAAGGAAGCCACTACAGAAACACTCCTCTGAAAGAAGCTGTCTCAGGAGTAATCAAGACTGAGTTTTATATAAAAAGATTACTGAAGAACAGATAAGCTACTTTCTCTTTGTTCTGTAAGGGGTTAGTCAACCTAAAACATAATGATCTGAGAATTATCTATAAATTGAGAAAGTGGGGAAAGTGTTAAAATTAATAAGGAGAATAGAATGATGAAACAAATCCTTAATTATTTTGCATGAATAGCCATTAAAAGAAGCTATCTAAATATCACAATGGAAAGGGAGTATCAATTACATGGCAATAACTTAAAAGTTCATCTGAACTATCAACTCTCTGGCTTTAATTCTCAACTAATTAATTTGCAACTGACTTTTCCTTTTTTTCCTAAAATATTGTTTAATTGCTAAGGGCAAGGAATACACTTGCATACTCCCATAGAATTTACTAAGACACAGTAGCTATTCATTAGTTAATAACATCAACGGACACAGTTTTTGAATTGTAACATCAACACAATAAGGAGATCAGAGGGGCTTCAAAAGTCATGAAGTTAATGTGCATGACACTGACCACTGCATCATCCAGAGGCCCTGTGAAATGCTTACTCTGCCAGGAATGATCCTTAAAGAGTTAGACAAACATATCACTTCATTTCTAAATTCATCTTTGAATCCCCAATTCACAATGTTTTTCTTCTTTGGTTATATCTCTACTATAACCTGTCACACTGCTTGTTAGAGCTATCTTTCCTTAGTATGGGCTTTTTTTTTTTTGTCTTTTTGAGACAGGGTCTCGCTATGCAGTTCAGGCTGGCCTTGAGCTCACTTTTGTAGCCCAGGCTGGTCTTGAACTCGCACTGATCCTCCTGCCTCAGCCTCCCGAGTGCTGGGATTACAGGCATGAGCCACCACACCCGGCTAGTATGAGCTTCTTGAAGACAAAACCTTGCTTCTTCATTACCACTGTATCTCTGGCACATTATATACATAGTGTTCTATGCATGTTAGGAACTTGATACATGCCTGCTGAATGAATGAATGAATGAATGAGTGAATGATTACCACATGAACATCCTGTTCTTTAGAATGTGCATCCAAATTTTAGGATCCACTGATGAGTTACTTTGCTTACCCATTTCTTCCTTTCCTAAAACTGATTATTATAAAATCCATAATTTGGAGAAAATACTTATCAAGCCATAAATTCTACAGCAACTGTTCAATATTAATAAAGAGAAAAATGAATGAAAATAATCAAGAGAAAATTTTACCTTCTTGAAACAGTTGTCTAGCATAAGATGGTTCTCGGCCCTGAGGCTGAAAAAAAGCGTAAATGCATTTTCTCACTAAATCTTCCCAGCCAGTTCTGCCAGCAGCTCTCAGGGAACTGGTATCGATAGAGATGATTTTACCTGAACAAAGAATGAAAGTTTACATTTATGATATCCTTTTGACATAAATCATCCATATTTCACAATGGTTACATTTAAGGAACATTATTTCTCTTCATCTGCTCAATAGACAAAAACAGTAAAAAGCATTAATTTTACTACATATGGTAATTAATATATGAGAGACATTATAAAAATTGCTTTGGAGTACATTTATACACTAGTTATATCATAGTCTAAGATTTATTTCCAGTCAAGTATTAAAGACATACAGTAAATATCTAAAGTTGCTGAGACTAATGCAGTACAAAACTGCCTGACTTTTTGATTCTGCTTTTTATCCACTGATAACTGAGTGGATTACTTACTGGGGAAAGCAGGACAGTGATGAACTATGTACTTTTTTAATCCTTTATTTGTATTTATTTATTTGGTACAGGGTCTTGCTACACAGTTCAGACTCATAGTTATCTTCCTGTCTCAGCCTCCCCAGTGCTGGGATTATAGACATGTGCCACCACACCTGGATGGCTGGATAGTATGTCTGGGGTTCACGGGCTGGCACAGCATGTGGTACTGGAGATGGAACTTGGGTCCTTCTGCTTGGCAGGCAGGTGCTCAGACTACTTGAGCTATGTCCCCAGCCCTATTTCTTTCTTTCTTTCTTTTTTTTAGGGAAGGGTCTAGAGGGTGTTCAAGGTCTCACTACTAGAATAGACTCATAGTGATCCACCTGTTGACAGCTTCCAAGACTTGGGATGACAGGTGCATGCCACGATACCCAGTCTCAGAGCCCCTGCGCTTGCTTGCAGATGTTTTAATTCACTGAGCTATTTGGCTGGCCCTGTATGGTTTTTTTTTTTTTTTTTTTTAATGGCCGGTTCAGCCTGGGGGTGGGGCTAGCACAGCGTATCATCCTGGAGATTGAACTGTGGTCCCTGCGACTGCCTAAGCTTTCCTAAGCAGACACTTTAGACCACTGAGCCATCCTGCCGCTGTGTATGTTGTTTTAATTTAATTAATTTTCCAAAAACTGAGTAAAAAGAATACGAGAAAGGAAGCATGTCTGTCCCTTTCTACCTTTTGTTAGACTATAAGAAATATTGTAATTATGAGTAATAAAAAAAAAGACCAAACACAATAAAAGTTAAATAAAAAATAAGTGAAAACACTAGGATTTCTTATGGCCAGGCATGGTGGCACACACACGTAATCCCAGTACTTCAGAACTTGATATTACCAACCTTAGTATACTAACTATACACACTTTTCCTGTGTCATATTCCCTGTTGTCTATACATATTCTTGCAGTTAGACATCTAGATTGTTCCTGATTTCTTTTCTTTATTTATTTATTTATTTATTTATTTTTCTTGTTTCAGAACCTTTGTTTGTTTATTCACTCATTTCTATGGCTGGCTCAGACCGCCGTTGAGGGCAGGTCTGGCGCAGCATGTGGTGCCGGGGATCGAACCGCGGTCCCTGAAGCCAACCAAGCTTTCCCAAGCAGGGGCTTTAGACCACTGAGCCATCCTGCCAGGCCCTTTTCTTTCTTTCTTGTTTGCCATGAATTCAATGATTGTGAGAATTTCTATAGGGTATATATGGAGGGATAGAAGTGCTGGGTTGTAGGTTTGTTCAGATTTATAACGTGTAAACTTTTTTGCAGAAAGTTGCACCACCATAAATTCCTACCCATAATAAATACAGGTTATTACTAGGACTGGGTTTGTAGCTCAGTGGTATGGCATGTGCTTAGCATGCCCAAGGCCTTTGGTTAATACCTAGCACTAAAAATGTGTAACATCCTTTAATCAACTGCTATCATCAGGCTCATGACCCACCCACCCCATATTGTGTATTAAATCCAGTTTCTCTGCACTGAGCCCAATTTTTACTTCGGAGAAAGATTCTTGCTGTTACTTAGACTAGGATTAAACTTGCTATACACCTGCTTCATCCTCCCATACTGCCACAATACCTCACTTATTTTTAAAAAATTAATAGGTGAAAAATGACATGTCATTGTGATTAAATGTAGATTTCCTCAATTACTAATGAGGCAAAATATTTTTTTTTTTTTGGTACCAGGAACTGAACTCAGGACCTTGTGCTTGCCAGGCAGACACTGTGCCCACTAAACTATATCCCTAGCCCTTAAATATTTTTCATATTTATTGACCATTAATGTTTTCACTTCCATACATGCCTGATTATATCTTTTACTTTTCTCATACAATCAACTCAAACTGATCATACTTTATTTCTACTCATTCAACTAATTCCTTCTTTATATATTTCACTTGGTTGCCTAATAAATAGTTATTACATCTTTTAAATGAGGGTCTTGAATCTCATGTACTTAATCCAACTTGACTAGGGTATTACTCCAGTCTTTGCATAAAGGTAGATATTGAAAAGAAAATTAACTAAAATTCAAATGAAAATCTTGTGGTTAAGCATAGTTTGGAGAAAGCCCAGTGAACAACGTGACTAAAAGTACAGACAAATATAGGTTTTTAGATTTAATCTTTTATTACTTTATAGATAAAAACTTGGCTAACACACAATTATACCAATCTATAATCTTCATATACAGTAATATTTCTCATAGAAAGGTTTGGGAGTGTATACATGCCTGTATGTTTTTTGTGCATGTTTGTGTCAGTGTTGGCCCACAAAAGAGTCTGAATTGTGGGACTACCAGGGATAAAGTGGTTAAATTATCAGCAATAGTCCTAAATGACTGAGTAATGTGATGATTCCCTTAGAGGAAAATCATGGATAACTTGATGCAGAAGATGTATTTTGTTGGCTTGAGGAAACTGGAACCAACCAACCAACCAGTCAACCAGCCAACTTATCAGAAATCAAATCAAATCAAACCAAACCAAATAACTGTTCAGTATATACTGGTAGGAAACTTTTTAAAAGAGACATGGATAATCCCAGGGTCCATGGTCTACTAACTTCATGCAGTAGAGTTAAAAGTACTACTAAAATTTAAGAAATTAAAAGCTTAATAAGTATTGTAGCTCATTATTTTTAGCTTTCAATTCTATGATAGAGTGTTAGTTTTATATTTTAAGCATACTTTAAATATTTTTCTGCTATCTCTGTATTAAGTATTCTTTTAATATGTTGTATATTCTGTTTAATATGCTTTTAACATATTGTAATGGAAGACAATAAAATATGAAGGGTTCTATATTAGGTTAAAGATTTTCTCAGCCATCATTTTATATTCATGCATTCATAAAAAGAGTAAGGTGGATTCTCTGATTTCTGAAATTGACAATTATTTTGTGTCTCACAGACTATTTTTTAAAATTTCATATGATCATGGTTATTTTTATATATTTATACATATTGTCAGCACAGATGATTTTTAATGTTGCATCCTTAGCAACACAAAAAATTACCACTTTTTTTTAGTGCTGGATCTACAGGAACTATGGGTCTCACTACATAGATCAGATTCATAGTGATACCTCTTTTTTTTTTTTTTTTTTAAGCTTCTCAAGTGCTGGGATTACAGGTGGGCACTACCATACCCAATCTCAATCGCTGTCTCAGCATGGCCCAGGGGCAGGGCTGGCACACAGGCTGGGGAGTAAACCACTGACCCCTTTATCTGCCTAAGCAGGCGCTTTAATCCACTGAAAACTACCACTGCTAACATTGTTCCTTTGGGAAAGTGCATTCACTTTCAGTTTATTTAATTTAGGACTTAATTTACAGAAATATAATCAGAAGAAAAGCTGAAACATATTGCTCCTAAATGATCCTACTTTTAGGTCTTTTGAATTTCTGACATTTATTCTGAGGCCTTTCAAAAGGTTCATTCTATCTCACAATGCTGTTACTTGGTTTTGTCTTAATTAACTGATTACTGACACAAAAGACTAGTTGCCTTTTCTCTCTCTCTCTCTCTCTCTCGCTCTCTTTCTTTCTCTCTCTCTCTTTCTTTCTTTCTTTCTTTCTTTCTTTCTTTCTTTCTTTCTTTCTTTCTTTCTTTCTTTCTTTCTTTCTTTCTTTCTTTCTTTCTGTATCAGAGCTATCTCCCAGCCCCTGCTTTTCCTTTCAATAAGGCCTATTTTTCATTTACAGTTTAAACTTTTCCAGTGCTCTTCACTGGTAAAAAATAGAAAGGAATATGTTATATGATAGTCCCAAAAAGTGAATGCAAAAATGTGTGATCATTGATTACAACTATTGTCAGGTACTGTTTCACATTCCTAGATATTATCCTTACTGTTTCCTATTATCTGTGCTAATTTATCTCCCCTGCTCTTTAGGGGAAAGAGTTCGGAGTTTATCATTAAAAACAAAAACGAATAAACTGGACAAGTATATTAAAATCTCTGGGACTAAAAAAATTCATTAAGAACAAAAAGGTGCCTTATAAAGAATGTTAAAAGTAAAGTACATTAAAACTGAATTTTAAGGGCCCGGCGGGTTGGCTCAGTGGTCTAAAGCACCTGCTTGGGAAAGCTTGGGCGGCTTCAGAGACCACAGTTCGATCCCCGGCACCACATGCTGCACCAGCCCTGCCCTTGGGGTGGGCTGAGCCGGCCATAAAAATGAGTGAATAAACAACAAAGGTTCTGAAACAAGAAAAACAAAACAAAAAACAAAAAAAACCTGAACTTTAACAAAAAGTAAAATTCATTAGAAGTGATTTTTAAATCTCAAAAATGTATCTCTAGTATCTTTATTTTTAAATGAGAAAAGTGATAGAGGTATAACTGATATAAAACATGATGTATTAGTATAAAGATAAAATTAAACTATCTAGGAAAAAATACTTTAGAAATATGAAGTACTTCATCATTTCTCCCTTTGTGGTTGTGATACACCTCTCTATCTTATTGAGGGCTCTTGCTACTTTCCTCAGGCAAAAGCACTCACTGTACCAAGATCATTTCTCTTTAATGTCCCCTTCTGTCACTATATGTTGGTTGGCTGGCACCATTTTGCATCTTGGAGTCCAAAGGCTCCATATAGACTTGAGCCACAGGTTGTCAGGCCAGCTAATTTTAAAACAGATTCTGACATTCCATGCCACACTCTTTCCATGATAAGCAATATCCAATTCCTAACTATATTATTGAGTTTTAGTGAATCATACATATCCTGAGCAATCACACACAATCACAGTTACTCCTAAGGACTCAAAGTATGTGCTGAATAAATTTAAAGAAAAAAGAAATAGACAAACATATTTAAGCATAATATTAAAAATAACATATTTACATCCATTTGTAAATCCAGGTATGTGTACTTCACATATTTTTTTTTTTTTTTGTCTTTTTGAGACAGGGTCTCGCTATGCAGTTCAGGCCAGCCTTGAGCTCACTTTTGTAGCCCAGGCTGGTCTCGAACTCGCACCAATCCTCCTGCCTCAGCCTCCCGAGTGCTGGGATTACAGGCATGAGCCACCACGCCCGGCTAACTTCACATATTTATATATCTGTATATGCCAAGTTTCTTCAAACACTGTTTCTTACATGACTACAAAAACAATTTATAATAAAAATATAGGTGTGCAAGGCTATAAAAAAATTACTCTTACCAGTACCCTGTCTACGACAACACTATTTATAGAACCTAAAATGTACCATATCAAGACCACTATTTAAAATGTCTTCTGTATAAGACAAGGGAACAAGGGGTGGGGAAGATAGCTCAGTAGAATAAATGCTTCCTTGGTAAGCACAAGGGCCTGAAGGTCAATCCCCAGTTGTGCAGGAAAAAAAAAAGAAAAGAGAGACATGGGAACAGAGGCTGGCTATTACAGAACAGAAA
Source organism: Myocastor coypus (assembly GCA_004027025.1). NCBI lineage: Eukaryota > Metazoa > Chordata > Mammalia > Rodentia > Myocastoridae > Myocastor > Myocastor coypus. Next base: position 8,757 of record PVJA010023296.1, on the reverse strand, counting down.
GATGTAACATTTTGGACATAATCAGTTTTAAGGGGACAGTCACCTCATCAATATAATTTATAAACATTCTATGGAAACATTTACTATATATATATTCTGAACAATACAGTGAATACCTGTAGTATCTTGCTTGGTCATAAAGGATTCTATGCCTGTAATTGCTGGAGGCCGAGGTAATCGTCGTGCAATACAAATCAAACATGATTGGAAATCTGTCCAAAACAAGGAAAAATTGAGGGAAAGTATAAACAGTTTGCACCTGTTACTTGCCATTAATGGTTTTCATAAAGACCATACATAAGAAAGGGATTACTATAATATTGGAATAATGATGATAAGACTATATTAGAAATAAAATTACTAGCAAGTAAAATCTGCAGCTATAGGTTGAGAATAAGTAAGAATAAAGAATTATTTTTCATTGAGGTCCTTACATGAATTACAGAGGGAACGCTCTTGAATGAAAAAACCAGGAACAATAGTTTTGGTTAGATGTAAGTAACAACAATTTTTTTTTTTAAAAAAAGGTGATTAAAACAAGGGTCTTGTGCTAATAGTAGAATAGTCTACATTCCCAATACCTAGCACCCATGTTTTGTAAAATGCATTTTTGTAGTTAATTGCCTATATTCATTAGTACTTAATGGATAGGAAGATTATTCTGATAACTACTATACAAATAATGATCAAATATAATTACTTGAGAAAGACAGTCTTTTTTTACTGAAGTATTATCCTGAATCAGTGTCTCACTGTGTAGTTTAAGCTGGCTTTGAGTTCACTACATAGCCTAGGCTGGTCTCAAACTCACAATGCACCACCATGCCAAGCTAGCTATTCTGTTCTTGACAGAGCTTTGCTTTTAGAGTACACAATTATATTTTTAGTATACATTTGTGGCACATAATGAACATATTAATTGTAGATAGTTGATAGGATATATAATGTTTTTGAAGACTCATTCCTAAATTTTGTTTTGACAGTGATATATATGATAACATACAGCTAATCATGTAAGGCATGGCACAATATTTCACGGAAGGTTGATTGTGACCTCCATTTCCTATGGAGATGAGTTGTATATGGGCTATTTTGCATTTAACCAACTTCTTGTCTACTACCTTCCCTGGTCCTTATACCAGTTTCAGATATGTGGTATCCTTAAACTTAGTTCAGTCTAAGTTGACATGGAGCACTCATCCACCATCACATGTGTAAGTCCATGCTAATCCAATTGCTGTGCATAACATGAAAAATGTCAACTCTCAATGTTTACTATATTCTAAACTTAAAAGTTTCTAAAAATCAGAGCTTTTCAACAGCCTGCTGCATCTGGTAGATTTCCAACTGACAGCAATTAGTTATATCTCTCATTTCTAGACAACAAGTTGACTTGAATTATTTGACATTTTAGTGGGAATGTCAGCTTAAAGCTGTGAATTTGGGGGCATTTCAAAGAGGGATTCTAGATGTTAGTAACAGGAGTTTTTCTTTAATAGTAAAAAGAAAATCACAAATTAAATCGCGAATAATAATAAAGAATAAAGAAACCAAAAATACTTTCTGAAGAAGGCAAGTTATAATTAATTCCTTCCTTGTTCTTTCAAATTGTAGGAAAAAACAAATACCTTACAGTGATCTTGTGCCTTACCTTCTCCATCTTCTTGAATTGATTTTGGCTGCGACACAGTAAAACACTGCATCACTTCATACCGCTGGCAAGCTTCTTGATTTTCAGCACCTGGCTCATCGGGAGGGTGAATTAGCATCCTGCAGTTAAAAGTATGGCTATTTCGGCGTGTTGCTTCTTGAGGCCAAGGAACTCCATTTACTGGGGCAAAACAAACAAACAAACAAACAAACACACCAATTGATGTTATGTGCTTGTGAGTAGGTGAAAGATGTAAAGGCTATACTTTAAGCAAGCTTGGTAATTACTCAGATTAAAACACAGACAGATCTCTTCAAATCTAACACAATTCTCAGTAGGATTCTTATCTTCCTTAGCAAAGCTAAACACTTGTCAGTTAAAAACTGTAACATTTCTGAGATTTAAAATGTGTAAGATCTCTTTCTTCAAATACTCTACTTTAGAAACAGCCTTTATAAACAAAGACAAAAATTAAAAATTACTGGCTTTTTCACAATTTTAGAGTAGTTAATTAATGAACTTCTGCTCGTTTCCAGCTACTGCTTGGCAGTAGAAAAATGACTCGTAATCTCATTGGCACTGTTATACTGGGGTCTTGACTAGGTCAGCCTGGGCTTTTAAGGATACGCTTGTGTGCATGTGCATTTTTCTAGGGGAGAAGATTCACAGATTCTGCAAGGAGTTTTTTATCCCCCATATTTCATATTATTAATTAAATTTATTTTTAAAATTGCTTAGAATAGGTAGAGAGTAATATTGTTTCATATATTCATTTTTCTTATACTATAATTTTACCACCACAGCATAGTTCATGTGCTATGATACTTTAAATACAAAGGATAATCAATATGTATGTAAAGAAAGATTAAGAAATATTACCTGATTCAGTATAAGAAAGCTGAATTCAGTTATAGAAAAGATGCCTATATATTCCAAGTAACAATTTATGTAATTTTCTAGTCACAGTCATATTTAGACCATAGAGGTCACCAGGAGTTCAGAGGATTTTAAAGATTGCTCTCTTACCATTCCTAAATGTTTTCTTTATCCTATACTCTGCATTGACCTATTTTATTTTTTTCTTTTTTCTATTTCATCACTCTGTTAGAGGAAAGCATGGAAATAATACGTTTTGTATTGGAATAAGAAGTTTTAGCTACCTATGGGGTGCAGGTTGTTAATCTTTCATTTTCAATTGTTTCTTTAAAATAATCTACTATACTATTTCTAAAGACTTTAAAAAATTTCACTCAGTTATTGTAAACATTCTTTTTTTCAAATAAGAAGTTAAGTTTTTGTTCCATTTAGGGAGCAATGTGGAAAATATTTATGAACAACATTCTATATGCATGTTAGTTTACTTATATAGGACTTCTGGCAGCCCTTACTTGCTATTTTAGGTTGTTTTTTAACTTAGACATTGATTTCAAGGAAGAACCACCTTTCCTTTCATAATATGGTCCTTAGTCTGTTCTTTAGAAATTATTGAGACAGGCTTTACTTTTACAGACCACAATCAGGTCTCAGTCCTCCTTTTCACTGGTAAATTGTAATGTAGTGCCACTTCTATCTTTAAAAAGGATTATGTTATTTGGTAACTTAAAGAGGATTTATGTTATTTGTTTCTTTCTCTTATTTTTCTAGCACATATAGGCTAAAGAATGGAAGAAATAGGGCAGAGGCAAAATTTAGGTAAAAATTAACATATTCATCATTTTTCAGAGCTCTTCTAAGTATTGCATTAACTGGTTAAGTTTTCTAATTCTTAGTAAAATTCTATTAATGTAAATAGGTCTCCATGATTAAAAATAATTTCATGTTTAAAAAAAAGTTAAGATTTTGATACTTGGTTTGAATGCTATTTACCCTGAGCTATTCAGTTATAAGGGAAACGGTAACTTAATGTATTGGAAAAAAAAAGCCGTCTGCTAAATGTTGCTACAGGAAATTCAACTAAGCATCTAATTATACTCAGTTTGGATATAAAAGAAGGTAGATAGTCTGGGATGAAGGTCAGTGATAGATAGCCTGCCTAGCATATGTGAGATCCTTGACTGAAACACCAGGATTGGTGCAGGCAGAGGGGGAAAAGGGGAGAGGGAGAGGGAGAGGCAGAGGGAGAGCGAGGGGAGGGGCAAAGGGAGGGAGAGAGGGAAAGGGAGAGGAGGAAGGGAGGGAACAAGAGAAAAGGAGGGAGGAAGAAGGGAGGGTGTGAGGGAGAGAAGGAGAGGGAGGGAGGAAGGGAGAGCGGGAGGGTAAACAAACAAAAAGGGTTTAGGGATAGCTAAGAGAGAGTGGCCGAAAGAACCAAGTTAAGAACAGAGGGCAACTTATAACCTGTTATGCTAAGTATACAAAATGATTTTTTAAAGCTGAAAACTGATCACCTTGGCTAAAACAAATACACAAATTCTGGAGACAATTTACAAGTCAATTATCATTATAATAATGCTTTAATTAACTGCAAGATCAGGCATGGTGGTGCAAATCTCCCAGCACTCAGGGGGCTGAAGCAGGAGCACTGCATGGAATTTAAGGCCAACCTGGGGTACAGTGAGTTCAAGGACAGCCTGAACCACTTGAGACCCTGTTTTAAACAACAATAACAACAGCAAAATTTAATGGCAACACTACTTCTAAAAATACAGACTTCCTCCAATATATGTTGGTAAATTTCCTGGTGATCTTTCTAGGTTCCTTGAATTTCATAATATTAATTAGATTTAAGTTATCTAAATTAACTTACCATGATAGAATCTGTAACTTTTTAAAACCAAGTCATCTTTTAAACAGAAAGTAGCTACATTTTCATGAAAAGAGATAACAGCATTACAAATAAAAGCTGTATGTTCTCTGCAGAATGGAAACAAGATCAGGACTGAAGGTATAAAATTTCTGACAAAACTCAGTGTTGTGTGTAGGTGTGTGTGTGTGTGTGTGTGTGTGTGTAGTACTTAAAATTATCGAGCTGGGAAGTAGTTTACCTAATCTTTATGCAATTGTTTTCTTTTATTTACCATATAATTTTTCCTTAAAAGAACAAATGCTACAAATAAAATATTACCAAACAAATAACATAATCCTTTTTAAAGATAGAAGTGGCACTGCATTACAATTTACCAATGGAAAAGAGGACTGAGACCGAGTGCTCTAGTGATTGTGATCTGTAAGAGCAAGCCTGTCTCAGCAATTTCTAAAGAACAGATAAAGGGGCATATTATGAAAGGAAAGGTGGTTCTTCCTTGAAATCAATGTCTAAGTTAAAAATAACCTAAAATAGCAAGTAATTCTGACTCACATATTTTTATCATTCATGAAATTAAAAGCTGCAAAATATTTAGATAAAGCCAATAGTACAAGTAATAATAACAACTAAACTTTAAGGGAATTGGTTAGGGTACATGGGAAGCATTATTTCTTCCTCAATTTTGTGGTGAAAGGTAAGGCTAGAAGGGACCCAAGGATCCTGTCCAAGGTCACAGAAAAAAGTGCTATAGGAACATGAATAACCCACATCTGCTTTACACCAAAAGTTTGTTCTCCTAATCACTGTAGTGTCTGTATCACTTGAGACACAGCTGCCATTAAACAGAATTATTTTTATTTTTTCAAATCCAATTTACTACAATTTCACAAATAATTCTATCTTATTAACATCTTAATCTTTCACAATGTAACATTTGAAAAACACCTGTGAACATTTGTTCTTTTGGAGAAGATCATTATAGGAGTTTCTCAGTGTTGATTTTTTTTTTTTTAAATAAATAAAATGTAGTTCTTAAAAAAAAAACAACAGATTTTGGATCATGAAATTAAGCAGTTTAGCTTCTGACTTTTTTCTTCAAAAATTCTTGGTGGTAAATGAAAAATAATAATACACTCTTTTGTATCTTGTGACATGTATATAGGGTGAAAAAAAATATATACACATACCACACGCACATGTGCGCACGCACACACACATATCACCCTATCCTTTAAAATTTTCTTTTGATAGTTTATGGATTTTTTTTGGAGGTTAAATATACATATAATTCTACTTTCTTTGGTTTGCTCATAATTTGACTGTTCTGAAAATAGGTTTAAATATAAGCACTGCAGTATATTTTTTCTCTTCAAGCCTTTTTTTTTTTTTTTTTTTTTGTATTTCAGGGAAGGGTCTACAGGGTGTTCAGGGTTTCACTACTAGATCAGACTCATAGTGATTTGCCTGCTACAGCCTCCCAAGAGCTGGGATTATAGGCGTGTGCCACTGTAGGCCCAGGGATTGAACACTTGGCTCTTGCACCTCCTTGCAGGTGCTTTAATCTGCTGAGCTATTTGGCCAGGTCTGTCTCCTCAATACTTCTTAGCAAAAGCTTGAGAGAAGTACTGGAAAATCCAGTTAGTGCTGTTGAGTTTTATATGGAACTATTCATTGGTTTCTAATGGGTGATCAACCACTGCTGTAAAATTAGGTTATCTTCTCTATTGCTACTGAGCCTCATAATCTTTGCTTGTCTACATGATTGTATATGACAGTAAAGGGATGGTACACTATCATGTTATGTCGTGCTTCTGATCTTCTATTCTTTGGAGAAGTGGAGCAAGATGCCTCTGCAGCAGAAATCTCAGGTATCTCCTTATGGTGGAGAAGGCTGTTCAGAGAAGTGAGCAATGAATTTTGCCAACCAGCTGAGGCCTACAGCCTGTCAGTGGCTGAAAGTAGCATTGCCAATTCAATAGCTATTAAACAACATTTGCTCTGTATTCACCTCCTGACAGTGACCAGGGACATTCTAGTCAGAGAGCTGCAGTAATCATGCTAAGAAGCGGTATTCTGTAGTTTTTCCACAAACAATAAGCCTCTTATTCAGGTGGCAGAAGACTGGTCTTGCTTTCTTTTACTTTTATGGTGTTTATTATTAGCATATTGGGGCCTTTAGGTTAGCTCAGTTATTATTAGTATATGTATACTGTCCATAATGATTACATTCATTGTAGGGGAGTTGGTATATGTACATAACACAGCTTAATTCTTTTTATTCGCCCTTGTTCTCCTCTTCCTCCTTTCTTTTTCCATCTCTAGATCCCCTTATACTTACAAAGGATCTATCTCCTTATTTTGTATTTTTTAAAATTTTGATCTTTAAATCATATGAGAAACCGGCTCCCGGTGCATCTTCCTATGGATGATTCAGATTTATTATTTATTATGGCTGAGTAGTACTCTACTATATATATATATATATATATATATATATATATATATCCTTATCAAAAGTACTCTACTATATATATATATATATATATATATATATATATATATATATATATATATATATATATATATATAACCTTATAAAAAAAATCTAGTTGGGCCAGCCAGATAGTAGCTCAGCAGATTAAAATGCCTGCTGAAGCAGATACAGGGACTAGGGTTGGAGCCTCAAGGACATGCTGTGTCAGCCCCACCCATGGGGAACTTGCAGAGACTGGAGAATAGGCATGGTGGTGCACACCCACAATCCCAGTGCTTGGGAGGTAGAAAACAGGAGTATCACTAGGAGTCAGATCTGTGTAATGACACCCTGTAGACCCTGCACTAAAATACATTAAAAAAAAAATCTAGTCATCTATTGATGGACATACAGGCTGTTTTCAAGATTTAGTTTTAGTTATTCAGTCTTATCTTTTGTGACTCTGTTCTTTCCTCCCAATCAGGCACAATGTTAAATTAAACAGATACCTTATAATCTTCGATGAGAAAAGTAGTTTTTTAAAAATGTAAACCCCATTAAATTGGCATGTTAGTCTGGAAACTCTAAGTCCAGAGTCTGAGAAGCAATCTAAGTAATGTCTACAGTGGCATTAGCGGACCTTAAATTGTTTGATTTCCCTGGATATAGTGGTATATAACTATAATCCCAGCACTGAGGCTGAGACAGGATTGAGAGTTTGAGGGTAGCCTGGACTGCTTAGCAAGTTCAAGGTTGGCCTCAACTACACAGTACAATCTTGTCTCAAGCAAAGCCAAAGCCAAAGCCAAAGCCAAAGCCAAAGCCAAAGCCAAAGCCAACGCCAACGCCAACGCCAACGCCAACGCCAACGCCAACGCCAACGCCAACGCCAACGCCAAAGCCAAAGCCAAAGCCAAAGCCAAAGCCAAGCCAAGCCAAGCCAAGCCAAGCCAAGCCAAGCCAAGCAAAGCAAAGCAAAGCAAAGCAAAGCAAAGCAAAAAACAAGTTTAATTTTCCTGAAAACAGTCTTGGTTCCTCAGCTAAATGATGGCTAGAATCCTCCTAACTCTATTATTCGATTACTTTATCACACATCTATGTGAAAAACTGGTGTGTGATAAATTTATTTCTGTAATACATTGGTCTTATTTCAAGAACTCACTGAACAAAGAAAGGAAAAATAGGAACAAAAACATGAAATGGAATGGGGCCTGAAATTAAATAATGAAAAAATTTCTTAATCTGCCAACAAGATATACACTGATTATTGAAAAAATATCCACCCAAATGGAGGCATAGAGATCCAATCACTACAACTGGAACTAGAGCCCTAAGAAGTAGTAGTAGGAGCCTGAAAATTCTACAAGTAAGCCAAGGGCTGCTGTTAGACTATCGCTCTTTTTAGAGACTTAACAAAAGTTCCTCTAATTCTAAAGGACTCACCTCTACTCCAAGGCATATGGCTTAACAAATACAAAGTAACAGCTGAAATCAAGCCCGTACATCTTGTGTTCCTTGGCAGTGGACAACCTAATTATTCTTGGGATTCCAAGGATTTAGATCCCAAAAATATTAATAAGCACACAATAAAACAACATACTCCTTCCTCTTCTGTGTTTCTTTCCTGGATATAATAAAAACTGAGAACAAATATTAAGCAGAAGTTTCTTGTGTTGGGGCCAGGAAAAGAGCTCAGTGGTCTAAGTGCTTGCTGCACAAGTGTAAGGACCAAAGTTTGATCCCTGGTACCACTGAAACTGGATGTGTTGGCGCATGCCTGTAATCCCACCACTGGGGAAGCTGAGGCAGAAAGATCACTGTGAGTCTGAGCTACATAGTGAGACCCTGTACCAAATAGAGAGATGAGATGAGAGAGAGAGAGAGAGA